>JACXGI010003732.1:0-59825 GCA_016801175.1 Esox masquinongy
AATAAACACTTGAAATATATCAGTCTGTGTGGAATGAATGTATACATTATACAAGTTTCACTTTTTGAATGGAATTACTGAAATAAATCAACTTTTTGATGATATTCTAATTTTATGACCAGCACCTGTACTGCTCTAGTTTCATATTGCCTTTTATATTGTTTGTTTGCCAACATCTTACTTTTGCCTAATTACTTACATCCACTTCACCATGTGGGGGTTACTCTGCTGATGTCCTGTTTATTCTTCCTGTTGTATATTTTTTTGCCCTTAGTTTTGCACTGACTTCTCTACTCCAATTCACTCCATACAATATTCCCTGTTTGTTTTTTGAACTACTTCCCTATGGTGTGTACTATATATATTTTTCCTGTTTTTATTTTGTTACATCCATAGATTTTTAGTCTGGTTTATACAGTTTCTATTGTGTTCTATTTCCTGTTGTTTTTATTCTGTTTCATTGTTTCATACACATATGTTTACTCTTTTTTGTACAGTTTCTACGGTGTTCTACTTCCTGTTGTTTTTATTATTTCATTGTTTAATAAATATCTGCTTCCCTTTATCCTCATTGTCCTTTGCCTCATACATCTCCCCATATAGTGTGATCCGGAAGAATATGTTGGACAGTGATATGTACGTTGTCAATAATACAGTGCTTCACAAAAACATCTTGCCCTCAATGTATATCTGACAGTCTCATTTCGGTTACCTTTTGCTCAAAATACCATACCCTCGCATACATACACTTGCAACAATAACCCATTGTAGCACTGCCTTACCACTGCCTCTTTCACTCTCAATGCTTGTCTGTCTATTGTCTTAGGCAGTAATCTGTTGGCTCAGAGATCTATATGACCACACACATGTGGACACAAATGTCCCTTTCCTGAATATTTTCTTATACTTACCATATTGACACTCTGTGGCAGTACTTTGTATATACTCAATATGCTTCTATGCTGTCTTTCTCTTTGACACATACACAGGCACACACACATCTTAGACAGTGGACTGTTGAGTCAGAGTCTATATGATTCTACAAAGATATACAGTGTGAGTGTCCCCTACCAGACCATTTTCCTATACTCACCATATTGGAAGACCCTGTCCATTGTTGATATGCAGCTATATTTAATACATTTGAACTTACACATATAGTATTAGTTTACCACAAGTGTTGTGATAGATGATATATTCCTCTCCCTCTCTAGGTTGTACCCTCTACATGCTAGTGCCATGAACAACCTGGGTACTCTGACACACCATGCAGAAGAGGCAGAGCGCTACTACAGGAAAGCCCTGGCCACCAACCCCCATCATAACAGAGCCCTATTCAACCTGGGAAACCTGCTCAAGTACGATGCACGCACACACATGCACACAACCATACACAAACTTGCTTGCTTGCTTGTTTGCATGCACACACACAAACTGGTTAGCTTGCTTTTACACTCACCACATACACACAAACATTGGGCATGCACTTAAGTTGGCAGACTATACACAGCACTGGGTGGGAGTCAGGGCCTTTTTTTCATCACAATGCTCACAGCCTCACACTCCTTTCTTACAAAAAAACACACGCCCTTTCCCGCACACACAACGACAGTGACAAACAACGTCCTAGCTAAGGATAAATGACTTACGTTAGCTCCAGAAGTCTCTTTCTGTTCACTCTCATACATAGCACTGAAGGGATATTCTGCTTGTCGCTCATTAAGCATGAGGCTGTGTGTGTTTACATGCGTCTATGCCTCTGTTTGTGTGTGGCGTCCAAGCTGCTCATCTCATCCCTGTCAATCAGGCACAGGGCTGATTGGACAACAATGGATTCAGCACAGAGATAAAAGAAAGAGGAAGGGCTGAGTAGACCTTTTTAGGAAAACAAAACAGAGAAACACGTGCCATATTCTGAGTGATGGGACTGTAAATTATTCGCAATCTCTAGTAGTGGACAGACACACACAGTAGTGGCTTTCCGCTATCTCTAATGGAAACCCACGTCAACAATGGTAACACAAATTAAGTCCATTATTACACTACAGATCCATTAAAAGGTCTATATATTCAATTACAAGCAGTGATAATTCAGCCTCAGGTCTGGAGACAGACCAAACATCTAGTCACATTACTAATGATGGACATGGCGCTGCTTCTATTTCATCTGCTGCAGGGGCTCTCAAACTTTTTTGCTTTGTGACCCACCAAAGAAAAGGTGTCTTAAAAAATCATACATTGACCAAAGAGTAAATGAAAAATGTATTAATTATATCTTCACCAAGAGACAGTATGTAACCAAATGTAGGTTTGAGTATGGCTTATTGTGAACACGATTGATTGTATAACTAGAATTTTTTTTGACAACGCATTGTTATACTTTTTCTGCAATTTACTTAATTCTGTCCATGTGCTGGGCAGAACATTTGACACCCTAACCTTCACAGCAGTGATAAATGTTGCTGTTTTGAAGTTAATTTCCATAAATTCTATGAAATTAGAAATAGCTAATGCTGTGTTATTATGCTGAAACATGATCAAAATAAATCAGAGCTTGATAGTGAAATTTATTATCTGGAGCAACTTAAACCATTTTCATACTTTTTCTTCACATGCACAAAAAGATGTATACAGCGTAGGCCTAGTTATGCTTTCTATTTATTTTTTTTACACTACAATTGTTCTAGTACTGTGCAAAATGTTATGCCACAATTCAAATTCTAGCCATTTGAAAACACTTTAAAATAAAGTGCCACTGGTAAAGGATCTAATAATGCTTTTAATTGTTAAATGCTTTTCTAACCATTCATAAATAGTTAAAACACATTGGTTAAGATAGTGTGATAGATGGTCACTGCTTGCCAAATAGCGAGCCAGCAGTCCTATTTACCTCCTGTTATGAACAGTTCATAAATGCACTTATAAATGCTGATAATACGAACCATTATGAACCTAATATTTAATTGGTTGTGCACTTTTTCCCCACTTTGGTTAGGATGTGTTAGTGCTGTCCAAGAAATAGAAGAGGTCAGTTATCTCCTCAACTCTCATGTCCTGCCCAAATTTACAAGATTATTTAGCTATAAAATGTCTTACAAATTACATTTTACACAATTTTTCAAACAAGTTACACATGTTTATAATTGTTGAAAGGATTCCTTGCTTTGATGTGGTTGACCTAAATACATTTATTAGTTACAACATTTATAACTAATGAAAATATACCTTAGTTTGAAGTGACAGAATTATAGACATTCATTATCAAGTTATCAACACGGTTTATATATATTTACACAAACGTTACACACAATATGCAATAAGAAAGGGTTGAAAAGATTACTAGCTTAAGACTTGCCCATCACATTTTTATACTGAAACTGACAAAAATGTTTACCTTTACCATTAAAAAATGGTAAATGCATCATCCACCTGCCAACTTGACCCCATGCCCACCACTCTGGTTAAAGCATGCCTTCCTTCCATCTCATCACTACGCACCACTCTCACCACTGATATTGTACCACCCTCCCTGTAAATTGCTGCTGTCACCCCGATTTTGAAAAAACCAAGTGCCGACCAGATGACCTGAACAACTAACAACCCATCTCCAAGGTGCCCTTTCTCTCCAAAACCTTGGAGACGGGGGTGGCCACTCAACTACAAAACCATCTCAATTCTAATAACCTCCATGAACTATTCCAGTCTGGTTTCCGTTCCAAACACAGCACTGAAACAGTCCTTGTCAAAATCACAAACGACTTCCTCCGTGCAGCTGACTCTGGTGTACTATTCATCCTCGTCCTCCTAGACCTGAGTGCAGCTTTTGACACCATTTCCCATTCACTCCTCCTGGAACATCTGGCTGGTGCTGGTGTCACGGATGTTGCTCCCTCCTAGTTCTCCTCCTGCCTCACTGACCGTCAACAATATGTCCATATCAACAATCATAGATCAGTGTGCAGCTGTCACTCAAGGTGTCCCCCAGGGATCGGTGCTCAGACCACTCTTCATTATATACCTGCTAATCCTGGGGATGATCATGCGACACCATAACATTAACTTCCACTGCTATGCTGATGACACCCAGCTCTACCTCTCCACCAAACCCGCCTCCTCCCTCCCTCCCATCTCTCTCATCAACTGCCTTCAAGATATCCGGAGCTGGATGAACACGAACCTCCTTAAACTCAACAGCAACAAGACAGAGGTCATTCTTATCGGCTCCAAATCCACTCTCCCCAAACAGCAAAACCTCAGCATCACCATCGATTGCTCTCCAGTCCCCCTGACTTCTAAAGTAAAAAGCCTCAGTGTCACCCTGGACAACACCCTCTCCTTCGAATCCCACATAAAAACAAGGACACTAGAAAAACACAAAACTAGAGAAGAATCAGTGAGGAAGGATAAGGAGAGAGTTATTGTCTGTGGCCACCACCTGCGAAACCCATTTCCTTTTTGGGGGTTGTCTTGCTGTTGCCTCTCCAGTGCACCTGTTGTCGCTTTCATTTGCACCAAAACAAGTGACATTGTTTCACAATCGCTTATGCTTCCTAACTGGACAGATTGATATCCCTGAAGTTTAATTGACATAGTGTTATACTGTGATAATTACATATTCCCTTATTTTTTGAGCAGTGTAGCTGCAATGGATTTATTGCACAGTTACAAGAAACTTCTGAAAGACTTGAAGAATACCAGGAGCATAAATGCTGCAGGAGGCACAAGTTGGACAAAACTACTATTGCCCTTACTGCCATTAAAGCAGAGGTATGTACAGTTAAGTGGAAAACCATGCAAACAATCTAACTTGAATTATGTATTTGTTTTTGTCTCCCTAAGTTTGCAGCTACACTGCTCAAAGAGGTACTGATTGGGTAATTACCTGAACCAAATCTAATTTAACGAGGAAAAGTACAAAAACCACTGCTGTGGTCATCGCTATCTTCTTGCAATAGGACCAGCTGGATGGCAAAAACAGTGCAAGTAGTACCTCAAAGGTAATTTGAATTTAAAAAAATAACTATTCAGCATGACAAAAGAGTTGAAAAGAAAAGCTTTGAGTGAGGAAAAGAAGGGTTCAATTCTGGCTTTAATGGCAGAGGGATACAGTGAGCGTCAAGTTGCTTCCATCCTGAAAATTTCAAAGACGGCGGTTCATAAGAACAAGGTCAAGCAACAGACATTGGAGACAACAAAGCCACAGAGTGGCAGAGGGTGAAAACGACTGTCCACTGACCGAGATGACCGTCAACTCATTCAAATGTCACTCAACTACTGTAGGATGACATCAAGTGACCTACAAAAAGAATGGCAAACAGCAGCTGGGGCGAGGACGGTTCGAAACAGGCTCTTAGGGGTAGGGCTGAAGTCGTGCAAAGCTAGAAAAAAGCCCTTCATCAATGAGAAGCAAAGAAGAGCCAGGCTGAAGTTTGCAAAAGACTATAAGGTTTGGACTGTAGAGGAATGGAGTAAGGTCATCTTCTCTGACAAGTCAAATTTTCAGCTATGCCCAACACCTCATCATTTAATGGTTAGACAGAGACCTGGAGAGGCCTACAAGCCACAGTGTCTCGCACCCACTGTGAAATTTGGTGGAGGATCGGTGATGATCTGGGGATGCTTCAGCAAGGCTGGAATTGGGCAGATTTGTCTTTGTGAAGGACACATGAATCAAGCCAAGTACAAGGTTATCCTGGAAGAACACCTGCTTCCTTCTGCTCGGACAATGTTCCCCAACTCTGAGAATTGGTTTTTCCAGCAGGACAATGCTGAATGCCACACAGCCAGGTCGATCAAGGTGTGGATGGTGGACCACCAGATCAAGACCCTGTTATGACCAGCCCAATCTCCAGACCTGAACCCCATTGAAAACCTCTGGAATTTGATCAAGAGGAAGATGGATGGTCACAAGCCATCAAACAAAGCCGAGCTACTTGAATTTTTGCGCCAGGAGTGGCATAAAGTCACCCAACAGCAATGTGACAGACTGGTGGAGAGCATGTCAAGATGCATGAAAGCTGTGATTAAAAATCAGGGTTATTCCACCAAATATTGATTTCTGAACTCTTCCTAAGTTAAAACATTAGTATATTGTTGTTGAAAAATGAATATAAATTTGTTTTCTTTGCATTATTTGAGGTCTGAAAACAATGCATCTTTTTTGGTTATTTGACCAGTTATTTTCTACAAATAAATACTCTAAATGACAATATTTTTATTTGGAATTTGGGAGTAATGTTGTCAGTGGTTTATAGAATAAAACAAACCCGTTCATTTTACTCAAAAACATACCTATGAATAGTAAAACCAGAGAAATTGATAATTTTCTTAATTTTTTCCGTAGCTGTGTGTATGTGTGTATTTATATACACTAAACAAAATTATAAACGCAATACTTTTTTGTTTTTGCCCCCATTCATCATGGGCTGAACTCAAAGATCTAAGACTTTCTCTATGTACACAAAAGGCCTATTTCTCTCAAATATTGTTCACAAATCTGTCTAAATCTGTGTTAGTGAGCACTTCTCCTTTGCCGAGATAATCCGTCCACCTCACAGGTGTGGCATATAAAGATGCTGATCAGACAGCATGAGTATTGCACAGGTGTGCCTTAGGCTGGCCACAATAAAACGCCACTCTAAAATGTGCAGTTCCATCACACAGCACAATGCCACAGGTGTCGCAAGTTTTGAGGGAGCGTGCAATTGGCATGCTGACTGCAGGAATGTCTACCAGAGCTATTGCCCATGAATTGAATGTTCATTTCTCTACCATAAGCCGTCTCCAAAGGCGTTTCAGAGAATTTGGTAGTACATCCAACCGGCCTCACAACCACAGACCATGTGTAACCACACCAGCCCAGGACCTCCACATCCAGCATCTTCACCTCCAAGATCGTCTGAGACCAGCCACCTGGACAGCTGCTGCAACAATCGGTTTGCATCACCAAAGAATTTCTGCACAAACTGTCAGGAACCGTCTCAGGGAAGCTCATCTGTATGCTCATCGTCCTCATCGGGGTCTCGACCTGACTGCAGTTCGTCGTCGTAACCGACTTGAGTGGGCAAATGCACACATTCGATGGTGTCTGGCACTTTGGAGAGGTGTTCTCTTCACGGATGAATCCCGGTTTTCACTGTACAGGGCAGATGGCAGACAGCGTGTATGGTGTCGTGTGGGTGAGCGGTTTGCTGATGTCAACATTATGGATCGAGTGGCCCATGGTGGCGCTGGGGTTAGGTTATGGGCAGGCGTGTGTTATGGACAATGAACACAGGTGCATTTTATTGATGGCATTTTGAATGCACAGAGATACCGTGACGAGATCCTGAGGCCCATTGTTGTGCCATTCATCCACGACCATCACCTCATGTTGCAGCATGATAATCCTCGGCCCCATGTTGCAAGGATCTGTACACAATTCCTGGAAGCTGAAAACATCCCAGTTCCTGCATGGCCACTCACCGGACATGTCACCCATTGAGCATGTTTGGGATGCTCTGGATCGGCGTATACGACAGCGTGTTACAGGTCCTGCCAATATCCAGCAACTTCGTACAGCTATTGAAGAGGAGTGGACCAACATTCCACAGGCCACAATCAACAACCTGATCAACTCTATGCAAAGGAGATGTGTTGCACTGCGTGAGTGAAACTGCACATTTTAGAGTGGCCTTTTATTGTGGCCAGCTTAAGGCACACCTATGCAATACTCATGCTGTCTGATCAGCATCTTGATATGCCACACCTGTGAGGTGTATGGATTATCTCGGCAAAGGAGAAGTGCTCACTAACACAGATTTAGACAGATTTGTGGACAATATTTGAGAGAAATAGGGCTTTTGTGTACATAGAGAAAGTCTTAGATCTTTGAGTTCAGCTCATGATAAATGGGGGCAAAACCTTCTTTTTCGACTTTTTTGGAAAGGAAAGAAAAAGGTGCAGTGGTCTCTTAATTTTTTCCGGAGCTGTATATTTGGTTTATTTTTAGGACTGTGTCTTCTACGCAACTTTTTTCTGAAGTTATTGACCTGACCACATCATCGAGAAAAGATCGAATTGAGGAAGATGCTGAATCTTTGATTAATTCAGCTAATTCTTCTCCATCAAGATACTTCATAGGTAAATTAAAAATTATTATTTGAATATTTCCCATGTCTTTAAAATTAGTGTTATTATTATTTTGTTTTAATTAAAACGGTAACGTTATGATTTCAGCGGATACTCCCCTAGCCAGGATCAAGAATTACAAATTACCGACTCACAAAATAGCCTCCCGGAGTCTGGATGAATTAGAAGGGGGATCGGAAGATGAAATTCTTCCATTTTGTACCAACAACAATCTTTACTCATTAATTAGTTCCCAGGAGCTCTACTGGCCGACCATTCCACCTTCGCCAAAATTATCAAATGTACAGAATATTGTACAAATTCACAGAAACAAAACATTTTAAACGTGCATGCTTATTAATATTTGTTTTAAATTTCAGACGTGGCCGAAGTAACCCTGCAAAACAACACGCCTGTTCTAAAACAACAATCCTTGGATAGATTTCTTCAACGTGCTCCATCTGTAACAAGCGATAAGTAAAGTCAATTATGATATTGTAAAAGCGTACTATCAAACTATTTTTATTTTTATTTATTTTCTCACTATTCCTATTTATCCCTTTCAGAAGACGTAGATGTAGCAGTCCCCAAAGATCCATAAGATGGCAGTGCTGAACAACTTGGCCCGCAAGACGTCCAACATCCAATGCAAGGGGGCAACAATGGCTTGATGAATGCAAGTAACAATGTTTTAATGACTGCAGCTGAAAATCACGTTGATATCCGTAAAGCGGTGCCAGTCTTGATTCACAACCATTCTGCAGATATTGTCAATTTTAGAGTGTGAGACCTCAAGTGAAGAAGAGCTGAGCGAACCCCACTATCTGCTTAGAAGGGAATTTGGTAAAGTATTACAAGCTCTGGAAAATCAACTGCATAGGCGTATGGTTGAACTGATGCAGGCCCGGCGCCAGGACGAAGTAACTGAGGGGGCTGTTAAAAATGGCGAGATCTGTTTTTTGGCTATTTTTCAGCAATTTTTCAATACTGTAGGGGTTTTAAAACGTAAACTGGGGGGCAGAAAATACAACTGAGGGGGCTAAGCTCTCATGCCCCCTCGTGGCGCCAGGTCTGAACTGATGAGTAGTCAATGGCATCAGGATAGAATATTCTGGAGAAATAAGCTTCCCCAGCTCATACACAAAAATCTGAAAAAAACACAAGTCTGTAAAAGTCTGTAATATGGAGCCAACCGACTGTGACACCCTGATTGAAGAGATCATATAATTAAATCCAACTGCTCACATACAACCATCAGCTCCAAGTCCATTATACATAAACGATAATGAGCAGGGTGAAGAAAATAATGATTTATTGAAAATAAGTTGGGTAGAGGCGTTGACACAAATATTGTTAATCGCAATAAATTTTGCAACATTGAAATCTGAGAGCATTTCAATTTTACTCACACGATTCAAAGGTATGATTTTTCTGCTTTCTATGTTAATGTGTTAGAAATGTTGAACGACCTATTTGACAGGGCCAATGTTGACGCTGAGCGTAGAGATCTATTGCAATTAGAACCCAATTCAGAACAGTAATTCTCATGTTTTGGAAAATGGAAATGCAAACGTTGATCAATTTCTGGATATGGTAGAGCATCTTGTACAGTCCAATTTATCTTAGCTTACCAGTCTTAGCTGATAAAACCATAGACTTGGTAGTTCAGATTGTCAGGGGGGATTCAAATCAGAACAGTAATGCTCATGTTTTGGAAAATAGAAATGCAAATGATGTTCAAAACCTTCTACAGAATTCTGCTTGTTTAATCAAAAGCCAAATGGCAATTTGGTACCGTCTGCTAGCAGTACTCTCGTCATACACCACCCAGAATGTTTTCATGAGTGGGACATTTTTTAAATTGAAACCGATTTTATCCCTCACAATTCTTTTGTAGGAGATAGAGATTTCCTCACTAGTTCTGTCTTTTATGAACCCATCAACCAATCGTGTGATCGATTCTAGGTTTACCTTAGGGGCGTTTTCATAGTTTTGTGTGATGCCTTTGGCCTTCAAGACTACACGGTTGTTTTTAGCCCTAAAACCATAACTCTTGGGACCACAGGATGCCCATTCTGTGATATGGTCACAATCTTCAAGTTAATTTGTTAAACCACCCAAATAATTGCTCAGAGGGGCTTTCAATTCAACAGCCTTGCTAACATAGACCACAGAGTCTGTGTCATGGTATAGCACGTGCCTCTGCAGCTTGTCCATCAGATTGTACATTTCAAGATGTCCGTACGCTGTCGTAAACGTCGCAATCAATACGTTCACGTTGCCGGGGGACCTAAGGTAACCTCCACTGTACCAGAGCAATGTCTTGATTCAAAAATGAAAAATAAGAAATGTCAAATCGGTTTGAAAAAATTAACTCCGAATTGTTCGGGATCTTTAACAAGGGATGTTGTCAGTATATTTCTTCTGAGCATACTTTCCCCAAAAATTGGTCAAAAAAAGCTTTGAAACACTTCTCTTAGCCTTATTGACTTGATCCAAACGTATGCCCTCTTTGTCATAATAATCCTGAGTGTACCCATTGTCGCAATACATTTCCATCTCCTTATGAAAGTCAAAGGTCTCATGATGGATTGTCTCATACCATTTCATAAACTTTTCTCTGTCACCGATTTACATTTGATCAACCCCATACATTTCAGGACAGGGATAAGGACCAATGTAATTGAGGTTCTCCTTAACCAATATTTCAAAATAGAGAGCCTCTGGCATTTGAGACAGTTTAATGGGTAAGAAATTTAAGCTATCAATGTATCACAGATCAAAAGTCTGATCAACGAAACAACACCTTAATTCTTTGGGTTATAATAGTTGGAGTCATACTCTGTGTGACTAAGGGACTCAGAAGAAGGTAGGAATCATAAGCTCTTGTGTTGTGAGCAATGAATGTATATTTTCAATACTTATTTTTCCTAAAGTGATTTAAAAAGAGTAAGGCACAATCGTGCCCCTTACCCGACCATTTTTAGCCTTGAAGGTCATGCTAGACACATATATAGGCAGGTGTAAGCCAGAAGGATAATTTTGTCTAGTCTCAAAGTCATAAAAAAATTATTTTTTCAGATGGCTTCTCTTCTTACAATGACTGAATATAACATTTGTGGGGCTTCTCAAATAGGCCAACGTCATCCAAAAACCCCTTACATATTGGACAACGCTTTATGGCACATTTGTGTGGTATGGGGTTATTGATTTTTAGGTTATCATTGGTATGACATAATGGACATTGCTTGTTGACGTCACACCAGCTGGCAAAATTAGCTGCCACTGGATGCCATGAGGCAAGTTTATGTTTTTCATAGCAGAAAGCTGAGTGGCATGTACGGTTACAATCATGACACTGTGAGTTGCTCGGGCTGATATGGACAGTCTGCATCATTACATATGGAACAGTTGTACCTACATGAATGGCCCCCTAATCTGGTATATCTTATGTGACAAGTGTTACAAACGTAGGGCGTACCCATGAAACCCTTAATGTTGGTGATGCCGTAATAATGATAATAAGTGTCTTGTACAAACAAATACAGCATCTGTGGTGAGGGGTAGGGTTCTTTTGGAATTTCAAGATGGCTGAATCATGCCTGCTATTTTACAGAACCACAATTTTGATGCCTAACATGCTTACAAATTTGATTATATCAGAAAATGTGACAGGTTGATAAATGGATAAACCTACGACCCTCTGAATATCGTATGCTTTCTTTAAGCCTTGAAAATCTGTACAACTTGGATCGAGCAAATGTGCTAAACTAATGGCAAAACAAACTGTTGTCTGAATTCTGAGGGATAATGAAATGGGCCTTTTTGCTGTTTAATATCTCAGATTTCAAAAGCGTTTCGGCTTTCCTTCTCTGCCCCAAATCCTGTGGGTTCCTGACAATCTGAACTACCAAGTTTATGGTTTTATCAGCTAAGACTGGTAAGCTAAGATAAATTGGACTGTACAATATCTACCATATCCAGAAATTGATCAACGTTTGCATTTCCATTTTCCAAAACATGAAAATTACTGTTCTGAATTGAGTTCTAATTGCAATAAATCTCTTGGCTCAGCATGAACATTGGCCCTGTCAAAAAGGTCATTCAATGTCTCCAACACATTAACATAGAAAGCAGAAAAATCATACATTTGATTTGTGAGTAAAACTGAAACGCTGTCTGATTTCAATGCTGCTAAATTAATTCCGATAAACAATATGTGTCAACGCCTCTACCCAACACCTGTACGGGATGCTGGTGGTGGTGGTGGTGGATTTGATTGTATAGGCAGCATGTGAGGAGCTGATTCAGGATTTAATTCCTTAATTTGATTCGTCAGTGCCACATAGTCTATGTGTGATGGACCTGAAGCTGTATCTGATGTTTCTGGGCATAAATCATCCTGTACATTATTGTTTATGTATAATGGACTTGGAGCTGATGGTTGTATGTGAGAAGTTGAATTTAATTATCTAATCTCTTCAATCAGGGCATCATAGTCGGTTGGCTCCATATTACAGACATTTACAGACTTATGTTTTTTTCAGATTTTTGCGTATGAGCTGGGGAAGCTTATTTCTCCAGAATATTCTATCCTAACACCATTGACTACTCATCAGTTCAACCATCCGCCTATGCAGTTGATTTTCCCTAGCATGTAATACTTCACCAAATTCCCTAATAAGCAGATAATGGGGTTCGCTCTGCTCTTCTTCTTCACTGGAAGTCTCACATTCTAAAACTGACTCATTATCAGTATCTGCAGAATGGTTGTGAATCCGGACTGGTGCCGCTTTTCGGATATCAACATGATTTTCAGCTGCAGTCATTAAAACATTGTTACTTGCATTCATCAAGCCATTGTTGCCCCCTTGCATTGGATGTTGGACGTCTTGCGGGCCAAGCTGATCAACACTGCCATCTTCTGGATCTTTGGGGACTGTTACATCTACATGTTCTGAAAGGGATGAATAGGAACAGTGAAAAAATAAATAAAAATAAAAATAGTTTGATAGTACACTTTTACAATATCATAATTGACTTTACTTATCGCTTGTTACAGATGGAGCATGTTGAAGAAATCTATCCAAGGATTGTTGTTTTAGAACAGGCGTGTTGTTTTGCAAGGTTACTTCAGCCACATCTGAAATTTAAAATGAATATTAATAAGCATGCACGTTTAAAATGTTTTTTGAAAAACAATTAATAATTAATAATAATCATCATACCGTATCCACAAACTTTGTCAACCTAATCATTATTTGACCAGTCAGAATCTTCGTTTCTGTGAATTTGTACAATATTCTGTACATTTGATAATTTTGGCGAAGGTGGAATGGTCAGCCGGTAGAGCTCCTGGGAACTAATTAATGACTCAAGATTGTTATTTGTACAAAATGGAAGAATTTCATCTTCCGATCCCCCTTCAAATTCATCCAGACTCCGGGAGGCTATTATGTGAGTCGGTAGTTTGTAATTCTTCATCCTGGCCAGGGGAGTATCCGCTGAAATCATAACGTTACAATTTTTATTAAAACAAAATAATAATAATAAAAAAACTCTAAAACGCCCTATTTTCCTGCTGGTCCATCCTATATCATTAATGTCTAAATTACTTAAAAGACCATAAACCTGAGTGTCTGACTTGAGACCGTAGACAATGGGGTCAATTCCTTTTAATGTAATGTGTTAAATAACCTAGAATTTAAGGCCAACGTTTTACGTTCTCTCTCTGCCTAAATAAATCATGAATTTGTCAAGAAAAAAAAATTAATATCGGTACAAAAAAGTTTTGGTTTGAAAATGTCATTACACACATATTTACGATAACATCTGTGTTTGAACTGTTTAATGATAAGCAATCTAGTACAGTTATTTTTATTTTCAGTCATTTTCAGTCTTTCAGACGCAACTCTAATCACTCGTAACACTTTGCCATTTACATCAACATGTAAAGCAAAAGGTGTTTTATCCAAAGCTAAATCCTTAATTCTGAATATTGCCTTTGCCATGTGTAACCATTCTTAAAGTCCAAGTTGAGGTCGGAATTTGCCTTGGTAAAGCGGGATACCTTCTGCCGGGTCTAGGGGCTCGACTTGTGTGTCGTCAGTAGGATATATCTGTAATAGCGAATTAATTGGTTCATATATATATTTTATGGTATTATCATTCATTTTGATCTCCTGTTCTAAATATCCCGGTAGTTTTTCATTGATTTAATGTATACGCATATCTCTGAACCCAGGTAAAACTGGGCAGAATGTATCCTTTGCTCTAGCTGACATATCTCAAGTCTGTTCAAATACGCTAATGTATTAAGAAAACAAGCTAGCAAGATTGAAATGTGCATCCAACCCCTTGGTTGGGGCTAGAATCTTATTTGTTTATGAGTCTTAACCTATGAAAACATTTCAAGACTCCTCTTCCCAAGAGAAAAGGGGGCAGCTCTTTTATGATCAACTCCCTCTCAAAAGTCTAGTCACTAGACATCTGTTAAAACACTGTTTTTTATTGCTCAAAATATACTTCCAAAGAATAACCTCTTTGAAAAGGCAGATTCACTTTAGATGTAGCCTAAGGGCAATGAACCCAAAAACAAACCCCTCCCCTTCTCCATGAGACCCAATAATCAGACCCCTTTTTATTGTTCTTTGACAGTCACTTGAAACAAATATCTGTGAGACCAAATAAACCAAACCCCTACACCGAAACCCCCAAAAACCAAACACATTTTTATTATTCTTAGGCTGTCACTTGAAACCTATATCCACGAGACCCAATAAATCAAACCCCTACCTTGAGATCTCCAAAATCCAGACCCCTTGACCAACCCCTCCCTACACTGAGAGACCCAAAAACCAGACCCCTTTTTTATTGCTAATAGGATGTCACTTGAAACAAATGCTTGTGAGACCCAATAAACCAAACCCCTTGACCAGCCACTCCCTTCCCTTGACCTACCCATCACCCAGACCCCCTTGACCAGCCCCCCTCTTTACCCTGAGAGCCCCAAAACCAGACACTTACCCCGAGTGCCCCTCACCCCTCCCTATCCATGAGAAGCCCAGCTTGACCAGCCCCTACCTTTCCCTAAGAAATCCAGACTCCTCTCCCCTCCCGTGACACCTATTAAAACGTATACATAAAACATTTTTTTTACTCAAACATCCCGGGGTCAACCTCATAAAAACCACCCCTCCCTAAAAGACACCTGTGAAGACACGTATGAACGCTTTCAACCTTTGACATGGTCATTAAAATATTAATCCCCATAATCCCTTTGACCCCAGTCACACCACTCAAAGGTCAAGCCCTAAAGCCATAAATCAGACAATGGTTTACACAAAAGTGTGATGAACTGTATACTACTTCTCTCTCTAGCTTCTAGGTTGGACTGTGTTATGGAAATACCATTAATAAGAACTCTTAATGGGAGTAAGTAAAGAGACAAAATACTCTTGGCATAATAGCAGTTTATTTGCAAATAGAGAGAAGCGTCAAAAGCTTACAAAATAAACCTGTGAGGAATCTCTGAAGAAAACACAGAACAGTCATCAGTTTTTATACAGTTAAAAGGTTCAAAATTGGTTCAAGAAATTCCATGACAACTGCCTCACTCAATCAATTATCCGCCATTTTGTTCCAGCTGAAACTAGTTATGTAATTAGGGAATTAAAAGGTCCGCGTGCTGAGATGGTTCAGATGGATAAAACACTCTGGGCCGTCACACATCCTCTCCCCTGAAAAAACCTAACCGTCGCCACGGAAGGCATATCCTCTCCTCCTCCACCACTGTAGCAAGTTCTGGCTCTCACTATCCTCAGCCGATTTGCCACCGGCCTATAGGCACGAGACCTTAGGATCTGGGAACCCAAGAAAGGTCTCCTCCTCACTCTCGGGTAACAGGCTTTGAGGCGTGAGACATGAACAACGCGCATGTCTTCACCAGTGTCTTCCTTTACCACTTTAATTCAATGGCCCATTTGCTCCACAATCCTATAAGGACCTAGCCATTTCGGGACAAGCTTAGCTGAAAATAACGTTTCCGCTTTAGAATAAGGGTGTGAGCGTATCCACACTCGATCCAGGTCCTGGAACTGTACATCCCATCTTTTCTTATCATAGTTCCTCTTCGGATTTAGACGTGCTTAATGAGGTTTTTCGAGACATGGGCTCTCAAGTTATGTAGATGGACTACTTGGTCATAGCTAGGGGTCAGAGTCAGGGGTAACCTGTTGAGGTTGTAAGATCAAATCCATGGGTCCGCAAATCTAAACTCATGAAGGTGCTTGTCCCATTTTTTGTGATTTGCCCCTACATAGGAAGCCACCGTTGTCATCAGGGTCCTATTGACCCTCTCAGTTAGGTTGGTCTGTGGTCAATAAGCTGTGGTCAACTTCTGTCTTAGGTTCCATTTCTGACAGGTTTCCTCAAACGGATCAGAAGGCAAACAGTTCTACCCACTTAGTAGTCAACAAAAACAAGCATATACACATTCTAATTGGTGCTTCTAGGAAATGGGCCCATCAAATCCACCCCTAACATTTCCCAAGGTCGGGTTACTATGGTTTGCTGCAACTTACCTGCAGTCATCCAGCCTTCTGGTTTGTACATTTGACAAACCTGACAGGTTCTGACATTTTATACCCAGGGTGAGATTCGGGCCACAAAAGTGCTTGCAACTGCTTGTACATCTTGAACATTCCCAAATGACCAGCTAGTGGGTCTTCATGGAAATGTTGAAGCAACAGAGTACGTAGTGGATCAGGTATATACACTAGGTAGAGTGTTCTGTATGGTAGTTGCACGACTCTATAGACTGTCTTCCAGGGTGGTCAGCTTGGTGGTAGGATGTGCAACAATTTCGCCATCTTCCAGGATTTTTTAATACATAGCTTGCACCTCTAGATCTTCCTGTTGGGCCTTCCATTTGATCTCATCCGAGAGTGAAAATTCTATTTTCATTGAGTCCTGGCTGCTGGACAGAACACTAGCACAGGTTGGGGGTGTGTAACTATTCACATTAGCCGGAGCCCTGGACAAGGCATCGGGAACAGCATTATACTTCCCCTTTCTGTATTCCACTGCAAAAGTAAACTCTTGCAACCGTCGAGCCCACCTGATGCGTCAGGTGCTGGGTTTGTTGGTCTTGAACACCCACACAAGAGAGGAATGGTCAGTGACCACTGTAAAGTAACGGCCTTCCAGGTAGTACCTCCACTTTTACAATGCCCAGACAACTGCAAGGCACTCCTGCTCCGTGGTGGAATAGTTCCATTCCGCTCTGCTTAATGTTCAACTGGCAAAGGCTAGCACTTCTTCAGTGCCAAGACCCGTTTGCTGTACAAGAACAGCACCGAGGCCAACATCACTTGCATCAGTATACACAATGAAAAAATTGTCAAAGTTGGGGTGACCCAAAATGGGAGGGGTGACATGGGGTTGCTTTAAGGCTTCAAAGGCAGTCTGGGATTCTGCCGTCCATCGAAACCTTGCTCCTTTCTTCTTTAATGCGTTGAGTGGTTCACTCACTTGTGAGAAGTTTGGAACAAACCAATGGTACCATCCTGACATCCCAAAGAACCGTTGTAAGGCCTTGATGGTGACTGGTACAGGGATGTCTTGTACAGCCTTTGTTTTTTTAGGATCCACATTAGGGTTGAGCGATGTCTACCAAATTGGCATCGGGAGATGTCTACCGTGAAACCTCGTGATGGATGATGGTATCGTCCTGGGGGATCTAGCGCACTTAACATGCATAACGGTCGTAGGATCGCTAAATTAGAATTTTTCATTTATATTTATATTTAAATGCTATACATTTTAACATTTCTTTAAATTAATATTTTTTAATGAATGTTCATAAATGTATTTATTAATTATATTATTTGCACATCCCATTATTTGCAAGACGACCATCCTCCCCTACTCCCCCGGTCTTTCCTTACTTTTCCTCCGTATAGCCTATAATGCGTACTAGTCAGGATCTAATAATGGCATCAACAAACTTCGTCGGTAAAAAAGGTACCACTTCGCCTATCTGGCAGTACTTTGGGTTTAGGCCTAATGAAAGAGGACAGCCCGAGGGGATACCTAAAGGATCACATGAAGTCACCCGAGCTAAGTGCCACAAAAACAGAACTGGTAGCAGAGATGGTGGCAGCAGCAGCAACACGCACAAGTCCGACACCCGGTCCCGTGTAAGTGAGAGAAGAGGAATCAGGTGCTGGCACCGCGCCTAAGAAGCAAAAAGATTCACTGGGCTGCCTTCTTGGGAAAAGAGCAGGTGCAGCAGCCATGCTCACTGCAGATCAAAAAGCTGAAGCAGAGATGTCGATGTACCTACAGGAAATGGCTACTGATGGAGAAGAAGACCCACTTGGTGGAAAGCTAACTAGGGACAGTTCCCGCTCATGGCCAGCGTCAAACGTAAATATTTGTGCATAAGTGCTACGAGTGCTCCATCTGAACATGTGTTCAGCACAGCAGGCAGTGTTGTTACTCCACTCCGCAGCCTATTAAAGCCAGAAAAGGTGAACGTGTTAGTATTTCTGGCCAGAAACCTTGAGATTTAAACTTGTTTTGAGTTCTAAACACTGTCCGTCATCGTAAAACCATGACGCAAGTAGGCCTATCTAAATGCGTTGGTGTAGTCTATTCAATTGAATTTAGCAAGGCCCATTTAAATTTTGTTGTTGTTTTAGTATTCGTTTCGTTGCTGTAAAATGCTTTTGCTTTTGCATTTTTTGCAGATTAAATTCTTGACTGTTTAAAATAAATCTTAAAATAAGGTATTGTGATCAGGAACAACATTATTTTACTTTGATATACAGCATTTAAAACATTTGTCTATCATGGCAATTACTACCCAATCAAGTAATTCATTATTTGAAGTGGCTGAAGTCCAGGTAGGTTATTAGCCTCATCTTGGGCGATACAAATACAGCTCTGGAAAAAATTAAGAGACCACTCCTATTTTTTCTTAAATCAGCATCTCTACATGTATGGCAGCCATTCCATTCCAGTGTCTGTTAAATTCCAACACAGGCACAAAGAAGAAGCAAAGAAGAGCCAGGTTGAAGTTTGCAAAAGATCATAAGGATTGGACCGAAAGAGGAATGGACTAAGGTCATCTTCTCTAACGAGAGAAATTTTCTGCTGTCCACAACACCTGGTCATCTAATGGTTAGATGGAGACCTGGAGAGGCCAATGTTCCCCAACTCTGAGAATTGTTTTTCCAGCAGGACAATGCTCCATGCCACACAGCCAGGTCAATCAAGGTGCGGATGGAGGACCACCAGATCAAGACCCTGTCATGGCCAGCCCAATCTCCAGACCTGTACCCCATTGAAAACCTCTGGAATTTGATCAAGAGGAAGATGGATGGTCATAAGCCATCAAACAAAGCCAAGCTACTTGAATTTTTGTGCCAGGAGTGGCATAAAGTCACCCAACAGCAATGTGACAGACTGGTGGAGAGTATGCCAAGACGCATGAAGGCTGTGATTAAAAATCAGGGTTATTCCACCAAATATTGATTTCTGAACTCCTCCTAAGTTAAAACATTAGTATTTTGTTGTTGAAAAATGGATATGAATTTGTTTTCTTTGAATTATTTGAGGTCTGAAAACAATGCATCTTTTTTTGGTTATTTTGACCAGTTGTTGTTTTCTACAAATACTCTAAATGACATTTTTATTTGGAATTTGGGTGTAATGTTGTCAGTAGTTTATAGAATAAAACAAAACTGTTCATTTTACTCAAACACATAACCAGAGAAACTGATCATTTTGCAGTGGTCTCTTAATTTTTTCCAGAGCTGTAGACTCGCCCCCTGATTTTTTGAGGCAGAAGGTAGGCTATATTTAAAAATAATTATTATGTTTGCGTGGAAATAACAACATGCGTTCACTCAGCGGTATATTGTGATGAACTTGTTTGTGGGACCAGGGGGTGGAATCACAATGCCTGCTCAACGTCATGATGGCTTTCTTTATATTATTTTCCCCACTGGTGAACACTAGTCCGCCTACAAGACCAACTCGCTATTATTAAAATAGTAATTTTGTTTCGTTTATAATTTCCCCCACATAGTTTTCCCTTTGAAAATGTAGCCTACACAATCCAAACCACAGACACACTGCAGACCTTTATTTTGAAGGCAACAAATGAAATCGGAAGTCTTATTGTTGCTGCCAAATGTATATAACGTTTCATTGCAGACTTTTATTTTGAAGGCAAAATACAAAAACCGCATGTCTTATTGTTGCTACGTTAAATAAAAAAATAGGCCTGCAAGTATAGAGCAGTGTAGTTGTTTTTAACTGTTTTGTGAGTGCAATTCGTTTAATGCCAAATCCTTTACAGGAACCGTACACGATCAGTTGCATGGATAAGGTGAAGGTGGTAATCGCTGGCCAAAATGATGTGCGGTTACTTAATCACAGAAACGCGAACTCCTTTTAAATTTCACAGTTTCAAATCTAACTTACACATTTTCGAACTAGAATCAAAATCGGTACACTACTATATCCTATATTAGCATGCCAGTGTATTTCCTAAGTCCATATATCGTAGATTATGAATACTAGATTAAGTATTCATCCCCACTTGAAAGTCACTAGACCCTGACCAACTTCTGTACATCTAAATGGCAGCTACATTTATCTACTACCTTGCTGGTTAAAACGAACTATTACCTGGTTACAGTCCTAACCTTCTTACCTTTCAAGTAGGTACAGGTCAGTAACCAAAACAAACGTGTTGGACGGGCATTTGATTTCCAAAGTGGGGCACTTTATTCTACTTACCAATAATGATTAGTAACTTCAGCACGATGGATGGAAAGCTAATGATATTAGCATGTATGGCTGCCTAATGCTATGGGCTATTAGGCTATTGTCATTTGACGTAACCATTCCACATTCACAGTGACAGTGGAATAAAGCAATTTAACAAGAAGCTTACAACACTAATTACAGACACATGGTGAATGAAACCATCAAGGATGTACAGTACCATTATGCAGTATGACAGAACGCAGCAACAAAATATACATCGCAAAGCCCAAATCAATGACATTACAGGTACCAAAGAAACAAGAACGTACTCACAAAAAAGATGTTCCCTCAACTCTGTAAGCCTATTCGTACTCGATCGATCCGCCACCAAATGCATTTCTTCTCCTCCATTGTGCGTTAAAAAGACAACAGGGCTCAGTACAAATCTAAACAAAAAATCTAACGGAAAGCACTACATCTCAAAAATCTCAACCTCTCAAAAGAAAGTTAAAATAAATCTTAGATGTTCCTACATTACGTCCTAACTAGTTCTACCTCAGATAGGCAGCTGGCTCTCCGATCACACCACCTGAAAAATGCGCACGTAGGCAACTAGGCAAGCTAGAAAGCTGCTACGTGCCAAAGAACAGGCTTGTTATGGCGAACTCGAAATCTGATTGGTTGAAGAATATGACAATCAACAACCTCCTCCCCATTTGTTTCAACAGAAGATGGATTCACTCGAAATTCTATAGGCCTCAGGATAGATTTTCACCCGGAGGCAGCACGTGGAAAATCTGATTGAATAAAAGCTCTGATTTATCTGAGCTGTACTGGAAACAGCACAACCGAGAGAAAAGCAATGAAACTATGTCAGTAAACTGATGAGAACGAACTTTATAAAATACATCCAGCGTTAATGAAAATATATATTAAACTATAAAAAAAATATTTTTCAGATTGTGACATCACTAGGCCAGCAAAACAGGCCTCTGGTCAGCAGCAGTTTAGAAAAATATCTTCTTGTATACCAAATAATAACTTTATCAAGTCGTCAATGTTTTGTAATTATTAGCGACATAAAATGTTAAATAGCGTGCCATTAATGACCATTTCTGAAATTTCCGACGTAGTTAAAAAATACAACCCCATTCCCAATTATCGTCTACCTTACTATTTTGTTCAATGGCATTATATTTAGTTTTTTATGTTGCAAATGACAGGCTAGAGAGTTTTACCCACCTTATTTGCCTTCCGGTAAAGAAAAAAGACTGATCAACTTAACATTACATGTGCGACAGTCTGGTCTTTCGCACATGTGGTATTTCACGATTTGCAACTTGTCTGCTAAAGATTGTTTATCAAACAAAGTCAGATACAGGTGACAAGATGAGTGACTCAGAGACAGGAAGGTAATCAAGATTTCAACTTCCGGTCAGATTGGTGAATCGTCTTTTTCAACCATCTTTGATCGTAGAGACATTTGGTCCCAGAATTCAGTGGAATGAAAACAAAAATGGCTGCGCACGGTAACAGTAATAAGCCAAACAAGCTCAACATAAATTTCATAAAGGTGTTTTTCACGGATCGTATTTGTCCATTACTAAATATGCAAGAATCGGAATTCATGATTTTTCACCATCTTTAGTGAAATAGTGAATAATCACGTAAATAAAGGCATTATTAACACAAACCATTGTCTGCTGGTTTAGCATATGTTTGATTGATACAAGTGGAGTGATCATCAGGAATATAACACATCTTAGAAGGGCGCTCAATAAATATTCAGTATACTCTAACAGTACAACTGCCCTAAATAGTTTCAAAATATAATTTTAACCAGTTGAAATCAGAATACAGCTCCATATCTAATAAGCAACATGGTGTTTATAGGCTGCTGTGGTGGCAATTTTTGTTTTCATAATATACAATTCTGGAATTGTCAGTGCATACTGAAATAATATGCATTAAGAAATCAAGCTGACGGGCCTTCAGTGATATTTTAAAATGTACTTGTGAAAAGGTTTAAATCTGTCATTTAATACTATAGAACTAGCATTTAAAGCATTTTCACAAATTCAGAATTGCTGAAAAACCATTATGCCCGACTTAATGGGTCCCAATTGCAAATATGTTCCTTGGGAGGAGATGGATTCTATATACCTCTTTTCAAGATTTTATTTTAAACATGGTGAGCGGGGTGAGCTTGCAAATGTGGGGAACCTTAATAGCGCCACCGTGTGGTTGACAAATAATTTTGTCCGTATGGTCCTTGTCAACATACTTACCAAGTAGAATTATTATACCATTATCCTTGTAGGAGATGTCTATATATGTGCAAAACCACGCCCCCTCAATAGCATCCATGTTTTTTTGACATAATGGTCTGGCTGATATAACTTTTGAACACCATGGTCCC
Source organism: Esox masquinongy (assembly GCA_016801175.1). Lineage (NCBI taxonomy): Eukaryota > Metazoa > Chordata > Actinopteri > Esociformes > Esocidae > Esox > Esox masquinongy. Next base: position 23,309 of record JACXGI010003732.1, read on the forward strand.
TAGATGCCAAATATCTAAGTATGTGAAGATCGAACATTTGGTGCCAGAGTAATACATTTTTTAGTGTTTTTCACAAATTCAAAATGGCCATCAAACCATTAAAGCAAAGTTAATGAGTCCCAATGGCAAATATATTCCTTGTGAGGAGGTGGACTTATCTACCTCTTTTCATGGCTGTATCTCAAACGGAGTGAGTATGGTGACCTTGCTAACGTGAAAAACCTTAGTAGCGCCACCATGTGGTTGATGAAAAAATCATTGCAGTCATTTCTTCCGTATGGTGCTTGTCAACATATGTACCAAGTAGAATTATTATACCTTTATCCTTGCAGAAGATGTCTATATATGTGCAAAACCACGCCCCCTCACATGTTCATTGGTCAATAGCATCCATGTTTTTTGACATAATGGTCTGGCTGATATAACTTTTGAAGACCATGGTCCCTAGATGCCAAATATCAAAGTACGTGAAGATCGGACATTTAGTGCCAGAGGAGTTAATCTTTTTGTGTTTTTCAAAAAATCCAAAATTGCGGAAAATCCATCATGGCGGACTTTATGGGTCCCAGTGGCAAAAATGTTCATCATGAGGAGCTACACCTATGCACCAATTTTCAAGATTCTAGGTCACAAGGGGTGGGTGTGGTGAGCTTGCAAAATATGCGAATTTAGAGGCTTGTGACAGCGCCACCATGAGGCCGACATGCATGCTACTGCACCAGAAGTTGCAGCCCTTGGCCTTTTACTACCATAAAAAATTTGGGCACCTTTAAGCCATTTTATCTCACAGGAATGTGCAAAAATCACCCTTTTTGCCGGAATAATAATAATAACAATAATAATAATAAAAACTGCAAGCAGCATTTAGTGTGTTTCAGCATTAAGGTATTAGTAGCCAGATTGCAGTTTTTCCAAAAGGGCACAAATCCAACTCATGTCCATAGCTGTAAACAATATTACATGTATGTTTTTTCTTTTTCACTAGTGTCCTGATGTTGCCAAATGTAAACATCTTTTATATAAACTAAACTCACAACCTTGATCATGTGTACCAAATGAAATCACACTTAACATTGGTCATTTGATGCTGTAGAAGTAGCATTTGAAGCATTTTTCACAAATTCAGAATTGCCTAAAAAACATTACACCCAACTTAATGGGTCCCAATTGCAAATATGTTCTTTGGGTGGAGATAGACTTATACATCTCTTTTCAAAATCCATCATGGCGGACTTTATGGGTCCCAATGGCAGAAATGTTCATCATGAGGAGGGGTGGGCGTGGTGAGCTTGCAAAAAGTGTGACTTTGGAGGCTTGTGACAACGCCACCATGAAGCCGACATGCATGCTACTGCACCAGAAATTGCGGCCCTTGGCCCTTTACTAGCATAAAAATTTGGGCGCCATTTTATCTCACAGGAATTTGTAAAAAACACCCTTTTTTGCCGGAATAATAATAATAGCTGCAAGCAGCATTGAGCGGGTTTCAGCAAACATCACTCGACATCCTTAATGCACCATTTGCGCTGAGAAATACATATAAACACAGTAGTACCAAATGTGGCATGGATTATTTTTTCAAACTGTCCATCATGGTGAACTTTAAGGCTTCCAATGGCAAACATTTTATTTGTGAGATTACCTTACATACCTCTTTTCAGACTTTTACTCACACAGTGAGCAATGTGAGCTTGCAAATGTGGCCAACTGAATAGCGTCACCTTGTGGTGCACTGGAAATTGCTTGGTCCCATTTAGTCGTTTCATGGTTGTAAACAAACCTACTAAGTTGGATTATAATATTCTTTTTGGGGTACGAGTTGTGTGCTAATATGTGCAATACTACGCCCTGCACATGTTCGTTGGTCAACAGCGGCGAGGTTCTTTCACAAACAGATTTCATTCATATAAATGTAAAGATCTTTATAGGTATAGGCAAAATATGAAGTAACATTAAGATCGGTCATTTGGGGCTAGTGGAATTAAGTTTGAGCATTTTTACATATTTAAAATGATGGAGTTAATGGGTTCCAATGGCAAATACTTTCTGTGTAAGGAGATGGAGTTCACGACCTCCTTTCAGGGCTCCAACTCAAGCGGGGTGAGCGTCGTAAGGTTGCATATGTCAAAAAAATCAATAGTGCCAGCTTGTGGCACAACAATTGGACACATTGTCGATTAGACGAGAATTAGACACATTGTCGTCTAAAGATTGTGAAGTAAAAATAAAATCTGATTAAGAGTGTAGGAATTCTGTGCTTATATGCACAAAACCGCACATCTATACAAGTTCATAGGTCAATAGCGGCCATGTTTTTTGTCTTACTGACCTGGTATATATACATTTTGAAGACCTTTGACCACATGTCAAAATGCCACATGTGAATTCAAGTGAATATCGGTCATTTGGTGCCATAGGAGAAGTGTTTTAAGGGTCTTTCACAAATTCAAAATGGTCGAAAAACCATAAGTTAATGGATCCCAATAGCAAATATGTTCCCATTTTTGGCGATGGACTTAACTTCCTCTATTCAGGGCTGTAACTCAAACGAGGTGAGCGTGGTGAGCTGGCAAATGTAAAAATCCCCAAATCGCCACCATGTGGTGTATTGATAATTGCTTACACTCATTTTTGTCGTCTCATGGTTGTCAACATATGCAACAATTACAATTATAATACCATTATGCTTGTTGGAGTTTTGTGCCTATATATGCAAAACCACGCCTATGCACAAGTTCATTGGTTAATAGCGGCCATGTTTTTTGACAAACTGGTCTGCTTACTATAGACTTTAAAGACCTTCGTCCATAGATGCCAAATACGAAATTACGTGAATATTGGTCATTTGGTGCCAAAGGAGTAGCGTTTTAAGTCTTTTTCACAAATTCAAAATGGCCGAAAAAACATAACGGGAAAGTTAATAGATCCCAAATGCAAATATGTTCCATAAGAGGAGTGTGGTGAGCTAACATATGTGGAAAACCTCAATAGCGCCACCGAGTGGTTGATAAAAAAATGTTGCTGTCATTTTTGTCCTATCATCTTTGTCAATATACGGACCAAGTAGAATTATAATATCATTAACCTTGTAGTAGTTGTGTGCATAAATGTGCAAAACCCCACCCCTGCACGTGTTTATTGGTCAATAGTGACCATGTTTATTTACCTACCTGCCTGGCTTATATAGCGTTTGACAGCGTTTGTCCTTAGATGCCAAATACAAAATTATGTGAATATCGGTCACGTGGTGCCATAGGAGTAGCGTTTTAAGTGTTTTTCACAAAATCTGAATGGACGAAAAAACATAACAGAAAAGTTAATGCATCCCAATTGCAAATGTGTTCCATGAGAGGAGATGGACTTATCCATTTCTTTTCAAGGTAGGTGAAAAATGGTGTGTGTGGTGAACTAGCATATGTGGAGAACCTCAATAGCGCCACCGTGTGGTTGATTAAAAAATGTTGCAGTAATTTTTGTCCTATCATCTTTGTCAACATACGGGCAAAGTAGAATTATAATATCATTATCCTTGTAGTAGTTGTGTACATAAATGTGCAAAACCACGCCCCTGCACATTTTTATTGGTCAATAGCGGCGGCCATGTTTTTTAACCAACTGGCCTGACTTGTATAGCGTTTGATGGCATTTGTCCATAGATGCCAAATATAAATGTACGTGAAGATCAGTCATTTGGTGCCATAGGAGTAGCGTTTTAAGTGTTTTTCACAAAATCCAAAGTGACAGAAAATCCATCATGGCGGACTTTATGGGTCCCGTCGGCAAAAATATTCCTAGTGAGGAGATAGACCTACAGTGGATATAAAAAGTCTACACACCCCTGTGAAAATACCAGGTTTTTGTGATGTAAAAGAATGGGACAAACATAAATCATGTCAGAACTTTTTCCACTTTTAATGTGACCTATAATGTGAACAATTCAATTGAAAAACATGCTGAAATCTTCAAGGGGGAAAAATGAAAAATAAAAACCTTACAATAACCTGGTTTCATAAGTGTGCACACCCTCTTATAACTGGGGATGTGGCTGTGTTCAGAATTAACCAATCACATTAAAACTCATGTTAAATAGAAGTCATTACACACCTGCGATCATTTAAAGTGACTCTGATTAATCACAAATAAAGTTCAGTTGTTCTAGTAGGATTTTCCTGACATTTCCTTAGTTGCATCTCAGAGCAAAAGCCATGGTCCGCAGAGAGCTTCCAAAGCATCAGAGGGATCTCATTGTTGAGAGATATCAGTCAGGAGAAGGGTACAAAAGAATTTCCAAAGCATTAGATATACCATAGAACACAGTGAAGACAGTCATCATCAAGTGGAGAAAATATGGCACAACAGAGACATTACCAAGAACTGGACGTACCTCCAAAATTGATGAAAAGACGAGAAGAAAAGTGGTCAGGGAGGCTTCTAAGAGGCCTACAGCAACATTAAAGGAACTGCAGGAATTTCTGGCAAGTACTGGCTGTGTGCTACATGTGACAACAATCTCCCGTATTCTTCATATGAATGGGCTATGGGGTAGGGTGGTAAGACGGAAGATTTTTCTTACAAAGAAAAACATCCAAGCCCGGCTGAAGTTTGCAAAAACAAACATCAAGTCCCCCAAAAGCACGTGGGAAAATGTGTTATGGTCTGTTGAAACCAAGGTTGAACTTTTTGGCCATAATTTCAAAAGGTATGTTTGGCGCAAAAACAACACTGCACATCACCCAAAGAACACCATACCCACAGTGAAGCATGGTGGTGGCAGCATCATGCTTTGGGGCTGTTTTTCTTCAGCTGGAACCGCGGCCTTAGTCAGGGTGGAGGAATTATGAACAATTCACCAGTGAACTGCTGAAACCCTAATAAAGAACCAGAACAAACACAGTAGGGTTTTACCAGTGAACTGCAGAAACCCTAATAATAATAATGAATCGGAACAAACACAATAGGGTTTCACCAGTGAACTGCTGAAACCCTAATAATAATAATAATAATGAACCGGAACAAACACAATAGGGTTTCACCAGTGAACTGCTGAAACCCTAATTAAAGCTGCAAGCAGCATTTAGCGGGTTTCAGCATTGAAGCTACTACTAGCCAGATAGCACTTTTTTTCAGCTTATATCCATAGATGCAAGCAATACATCTATGGTTTTTCCTTTCCTATAGTGCCCCCCTGTGGCCAACTTGAAATATCAGTTACACAAAGTAAAATAGTAGAGTGGAACCAAGTAGCCACCGCTGACTGATCACATAGATGTACATGTCTATAACTATCCAGAACTGAACTGTAATAACTAGAATCATACTTACCTAATATCCAGACAACTCCAATAAAGCGATCCGTACGTAGTTTGTGTTCCAATTTAGAAAAACAGCCAAAAGTAGACTCCACAAAATGGTCGCCAATGCAAATTGCAAGCAAAAAGTGTAGGCTACATTTCCATAAAAATCCAGAAAAGTAATCACTAGAATCTTAGGGCTGACTTTAGCTTAGATCTAGGCATTCTAATGAAGAAATTGGTACAAAGTTTGTGTTGCTATGGCTATCAGAGCCTGCGCGACAGGAAAAGCAGGTTTGGTCACCGTTACGTGCTGGAGTATCCAACACTTTCTTTGTTCGTAGGTAAAAGTCCTTGATGTCCAATCGCAAACGGCGCTTCGACTATGTCATAACATGACCTCTATAACGTAGAAATAATGGGAAGGCATTGGGGTCATTCCCATGGAGATGTAGGACACCATTGGTCAGTGGTCAGTAATAGCGATTACCATAGTAGTTTTTGTATCGTTTATGCAAGATAGCTCTTTGTTTTCAACGCAAAACTTTTTAGAACATATCTGAACATAATCAAGAGGCAGAGGAAGGTTATTCTGTCCAGGAACACTTTCTACCAAGCAACACCAAAGACCATCGAGCTCAGACAGACGACCCATCCAGATTAGAAGTACATTGCTATTTATGATCTATAGTACCGTATTACGTCATTTGTATTACAAAAATGATATAAAAATGTTCTTCTGTCAACATACTATGGGGATGTCCTTTGGATTTTGGAAAAAATTTGGGTTTCATACTCGTTGTTTTAGGACAAGTAAATACAAACTGCGCTACTGATCCTCTGCTGCCATCTAGATGGCCGTTTGGTGTCATTACACCCACGTAATCACAAAATGATTCTCTAGGTTGAAGAACCAATATTATTTGGGGAACCTATATTTTTTACATTGTATTATTAATTTTATTCATTAGTTTTAGCCTAAAGCAATGCAATATGACAAAGGCATGGAAATATCAGAAAATAACAAAACTTCATAATGATTTCATAATTTCCAGTGGGGATTGCTTAAATGTGTGAAACAAAGTTGTTTTTGTGTCTGTAGCTCAAGTGTTTCAAAATATACAGCCTAAACGTTAATTAACACTAATTATTCTAATTAGCGTAATTAGCATACGTAAAATCAAGTACCATTTCATAAATTGTAGTGGGTGTAGCCTAAATGTATGAAACAAAGGTGGTTTCGAGTCTGTAGCTCAAACGGTTCAAAAGATTCAGCCTAATAGTTAATTAACGGTAAATACGCTAATTAGCATACATAAAATCAATAAAGGTTTCATTATATAAACTGAGGATAGTCTAAACTTTTGAATGAGGGTCAGTTTTTTTTCTGTAGCTCGAATGCTTCAAAAGATACAGCCTAATAACAAATTAATGCTGAATACGCTTATTAGCATAGGTAAAGATACAGCCTAATAGCTAGTCAACACTAATTATGCTTATTACGCTAATTAGCATCTGTAAAATCAATAAACGTTTCATCATATGAACTGGGCATAGGCTAAACTTGTGAAACATAGTTGGTTTCGTGTGTGTAGCACGAACGGTTCAAGAGTCCTTCTCAGTTATATTTTAACGATGTAAATTAGCAATTATACAGTAAATTTTTTATAAACATGTAATAGAATTCTTATTTAGGATAGCCTCAAACATTTAAAGTTATCAAAGGTTGATTGGCCCTAAAGCATGAACATTTTGAACTGAAACCTCTGTATCACTTGGGCTCTCATTGAAACACGTTAATTTATGCAAGCTTTGAATGTTAATAATTACAGAAGTAAACATAGTATCAAAAATCTGAATACAAGCAACTCAAGTTGGGCCAGACTGAACAGACTGGCTTTGGTTTGGACTTGATAGCTTAAAAAATGTAGGAGGAGATGCGTCTAGAATTTTTGACTTTTTTACCATTCAAGTCTATGGACACTTTTTTATGGAGGAGCAAACCTGCCAAAATTAGAAATAAATGTATCAATAAATATATTCATGCATAAAAATATAATAATAAACGTATTAATCAATATTAATTCCCTATTTATTTAATTCCTTGATCATTCATTTCTGTTATTATTTTTTATTAATTTCCATTATCATATATTTCTGTATGTATTTCCATTTTTTTTCTGTATTTATTTATTTCCATATTCTTTTATTTCTGTATTTATTTATTTCCATGTTCTTTTATTTCTGTATGTATTTATTTCTGTATTTCCTTGTCCTTAATCAAATGAGGAGGCAGGACTAACAGTCAGACGTTGCAATCAAGCCCAGAGCAGCAGATAGAATCTGACTGTGAAGACGGTGAGTGCTGTTTTACAGTAGATCCTTGGCACATCCCCATGTTGCCAATCACTATTCCTCGCACATGCATCGTATAAGCATAGGTGACATGATTAAGGTATCGAAAAAAAACAGAGAGGAGTTTGCGGAAAAACACAATATAATTTTCGCGAAGTGAATAGGCTATGACAAAGGCGCGTCTTTGCGGATCTGTCCCAGGAGTCCTTGCATTGAAATTGGTTCATTTCATTGCCAGTGTATAGGAAGAGACTCGTAATTTAAACGATCGTATTTTCCCCAAACTCCTTTCAGTTTGGGCCTATGCTAGGGCGTGGAAATCAAGACATTATCCCCATCAGATTCCCCGTGAGAGACCCGCAAAGACGCGCAATTTTCGTTGCCTATTCACTTTCCAAAAAAACCTCTCGGTTTCGCTATAGGCTAACTGGCATACATTTGCACTGGTCAAAGTTGTATCCACTCTCAAATATCAACCATCCATGCGGATGGTCTTATTCTAAAGGGGAGACCTAAACAAGAGTTCCATGATTTCAATAGTGTGATTTGGATGTTTCAACAAATATAGATCTACATATTCGGGGTTTGCCCTAACTTCATGCCTGTCTCATGGCTCGGTGATTTAACATTATGTTTTTCTGCAGTTTGGCTGAGGTCTCTTCATAGTTTTTAACTTTAGTAATACCTTCTAATTAAGTTGTTAGACACTAGCTCAGCACCAATAATAAAAACAAGTTCTTTTAATGTGAAGTCGAACAGCAGCAGCATACCAAGCTTTCTAACCATTATTGCATTCTGCATTGCAAGACAAAATTCGCTACTGCTCATGCGTGCTTCACTGCTACTACGGGTAAAGGCTGCCTTGTGTACAGTAGGCTACTCTTGAGTCAGTCCGCGTGGTATTATAGCCAGCAGTTAATAATCCACTTATTTATACCTTTTAATCGGGATGGAGGGGTTATGTTGGTTGTTTTAAATGTTTTGGTGTTGAGTTGTTGAGATCAAACTGTGAAGACACTGATTGCTCTTTTAGATCATTGTGCATCCCCATGTTGCCAATCACTATTCCTCGTTTAAGCACATGCATCGTTAGAGCATAGCTGACATTAAGGTATCGAAAAACCGAGAGGAGTTTTCGGGAAAAAGACAATGTCATTTTCGCGAAGTGAATAGGCTACGAGAACGGCGCGTCTTTGCGGGTCTGTCCCAGGAGTCCTTGCATTGAAATTGGTTCATTTCAGTGCCAGTGCATAGGACGACCAGACTCATTAGCGATCGTATTTTCTCCAAACACTGTGTTTGGACCTATGCACTGGCGTTGAAATCAACACGTTATCCCCATCAGATCCCCTGTGAGAGACCCATAAAGACGCACCGTTTTTGTAGCCTATATTGACTTTCCAAAAACCCCTCTCAGTTTTTCTATAGGCTAACTGGCATACATTTGCACAAGTCAAAGTAATAGGCTACTTTTACCAGTGCTAATTGATATCTGGGATTGTTGTTATTTAATAATTTAATTCTAAATAGGCCTACTATATAATATCTATGCATCAGTCCCAGCATAAGACGCAATCTGCATTTATCTCGAATATTAGATTTCATCCAGTTAACTTTTTAATAATAAATGTTACCGTGTCAATTTATTGAAGAATTCCTTTACCTTTTTCTGGACATGATAAGACATCCAGTTATAAATCTCAGTGTGAACTGTGGGTGATAACTTTTCAACTAGATAACTATCTGTTTGCCCTTGCAGAAAGCTGCGATTTTGGCATTTTATTTTATTTTTACGCACAATCAAAATAATTATTTTTACTGGTGTGCCAACTTCGCTATGAATATTTTCGTATTTGTATAAAATTTAGGCCTATTAGGTGTTGATTTTAGAATCCATTTGCCTACTTACACATAATAATTCAGATTACTAGTATAAAGGTTGGAGTCTGGCAAGCGAACGGCACGATCGTGTCAGTCAACACATATCTATAAGCGCTCTTACAACACACCTTCCCCTATCTTTTGCTATTTTAAGACAATAAACGTTTACAATTCAAATGTCCAGTTGTATGTCTCAAATCTGTCAATCAAACTATACAAATAGGGCCTATACATTGTTCTGATCACGCCTCTCACTCGTCCCAATTTATTAAAAGTGAGTTAAAGTGAGTATTCTTAAAATATCCCAATTCCGTGATGGCTCTATAACTAACGAAAGTAATAGCCACAACCCAATAAAGTTGCAAGCACGGGTCGGGGGGATATTAGCTGTGCAGGCATTCCGAACAGCAAAAACAGTCAGAAACATCGAAGATGCGGCGTACTGCCAAAGAGTAGTGCAGAGTAGGGTTTGCTGTTAGGGAGAGGAAGAGGATCGATTAAGAAAATCAACCCAGAGGACAATGTGATAGAGACTTGGGATGATTTGGTGCTGAAAAATAATTCATCTTCTTTTTGGGAATATTTCGGGTTCCAGAGAGATGTCACAATCTAACTTAGGCCTAATATTAAAACTCCGTAAGACTGTAGTTAAAACGCAGCATCACAACAAATTTATTTCAACACTTCAGCCAGCGCCATAGGGACATCCATGAAAAATGCGTGGCAAAGAAGTGAGGGGGGCTAAGCCCAGAATGTATTGTGATCCTAGCAACGCCTCAGTTTCCAACCATATTTCCTAATTAGATAATGCGCATTAAAATCTAGGCCTATGGACTATAAATAGCCTACATGTTGTCCCATTGCATTAAACTTTGAAATACGTTTTATAAGGGAGGCTATTTCAAATAACTAGGCGATTTTTCAAATAACTACGCTTTTCTGTGGTCAGTAGAGGCACCCATTGCTTGTTTTTTTTTCCAACCGGCCCGGGGATGTCAGCTACGCCTTCGACATTGCGGAGTCGTCTGCTGGAGCTGGTGCCGGAGTGTGCTGCTTTTGAATCTGGCGCCACGCTTAGTCACATAACCAAACACTCACTAGCCTAATGTTTTACTGTAGTGTAAGAGCTAGCAGAGGTTCGCTGTTTTCTTGACAACAGATCATATAGGTCACACAATATTAGGCTATTTGATATGCTATTAATCTATTTATTTATTCATTTGGCATATTTCCCACCAGACATTTTGGCCGTTGGTATTTTCATATGCCAGACAACTACGCCTACACCTGATACCGGCGAAAAGCCGGAATTTGCCGACTGACGTACCCTGCAGTGAATAGAAAAATCTTTTGAAAGAACTTCATCAATTTTCTTTTAAATTGACAAGCTTTGAACGTAAAGTGGCAAATCAAAAGTAAATTAAATCTGGATAACATGGTTACAGACCCTGTTTGAAAAACAGTGAAAAGGTATAAGAATAGAATTATCCCCCTGCAGTATAAAATATGACATAACTGTGCAATGTTCTGTTAGATTTAAGTGTATATACTTAACAACTCAAGTGCAACACATTCAAAACAATCTACATAACCCCTCCATCCTGATTAAAAAGTATAAATTATTGCATTATTAACTTGCTGGCTATAATACCACGCAGACTGACTCAAGAGTAGCCTACTTGTACACAAGGCACCATTTACCCATAGTAGCGAGGAAGCACACGTGAGCAGTTGCTAACTTTTGTCTTGCATTGCAGATCATTGAAGGGATCTGATGGGGATAACGTCTTGATTTCAACACCAGTGCATAGGTCCAAACCAAAATAGAATATGATCGCTTAAATTATGAGTCTGTTCCTATACACTGGCACTGAAATGAACCAATTTCAATGCAAGGACTCCTGCGACAGACCCGCAAAGATGCGCCGTTCTCGTAGCCTATTCACTTCACAAAAATGATAGCGTTTTTCCGAAAACTCCTCTCGGTTTTTCGATACCTTAATCATGTCACCTATGCTTAAACGATGCATGTTCGAGGAATAGTGATTGGCAACATGGGGATGCGCCAAGGATCTACTGTAAAACAGCACTCACCGTCTTCACAGTCAGATTCTATCTGCTGCTCTGGGCTTGATTGCTACGTCTGACTGTTAGTTCTGCCCCCTCATTAGCTTAAGGACAAGGAAATACAGAAATAAATACATATGGAAATAAAAGAACATGGAAATACAGAAATAAAGAATAAGTAAATAAATAAATAAAAGAATATGGAAATAAATAAAAACAGAAATAAAATAATACTTAAATAAATAAATACAGAAATAAATATATACCGAAATATATGATAATGGAAATGAATAAAAAATAATAATAAAAACAGAAATGAATGATCAAGGAATTAAATGAACAGGGAAATAATATTGATTAATACATTTATTATTATATTTTAATGCATAAATATATTTATTTATACATTTATTTATTTATTCATTTATTTCTAATTTTGGCAGGTTTGGTCCTCCATAACTTTTTTCCCATTGAAATACATTGGTGGTTCATTTAAATATTGATATAGTATAAAAAGTATAATAGCTATCAAAAAGATCTGCTCAAGCAACCCGAGTTTGAGCATTTGGGACATTTGGGAGTTGGTTTCATGTTTATAGCTTTTACCGTTTAGGCTGTAGAGCTGGAGGAATAATAAGAAGTATGGGAGAAACCTATAGTTTGGCTTTGCCTTTGGCAAGCACACCTAATAATGAACCGGAACAAACACAATAGGGTTTCACTAGTAAACTGCTGAAATCCTAATTTAAGCTGCAAGCAGCATTGAGTGTGTTTCAGGATTCAGTTACTATTGGCCTCATTTCACCACTTGTGCATTGAGAGAGCCATGTGCGCCATCTATTCATTGATTGTTGAAATAAAACTTGAATGATTTTTCTTATCCAGTGGTGCACCCATGTGGCCAAAGTGAGCCATTGTTCATACATTAGCTAGTTCATTACCCTGATTATGTGTGCCAAATGTAAATTACACTGAGTGATGCAGAAAGAGAATGTCATCTGGCTATTATGGCGCCACCTTGTGAACTGCTGAAACCCTAAATAGCACTTATCCATGAGGGTTTTTCTCTTCCCAGTCAATCAATTGCTAGCCAGCTTGTAGAGCTTCTCCCATGCAGGTTGGACTGCCTCTCTCAATCAATTATCCACCATTTTGTTCCAGCTGAAGCTAGTTATGTAATTAGGGAATTAAAGAGGCTGTGCGCTGAGATGGTTAAAACACTCTGGGCTGTCACAACATAATTGGCAAACTTCATAGAATTAAAAATAAATAGTTAATAAACTGCACATCATTAATAAGGCTAATGAGAGGTTTGATCTGCGCTTCTCACGTTCCTTCATCTGTGTCAGTAGGTAGGGGGGCGAGGGAACTTGATCTGTAGTGTAGTTTTCATATTAACAATTTTGATGCCAAAAACTGAGCACATAGTGTCTTTCGATTGGATTGAAAGGGAGCAAATTTTTTGTAAAACAATCTTTAATTTGAAATTGAAAAATAGTGAGGGGTGAGTGTGAGGGAGAGTGTCCTGGTCCACACATGCAATTTGTGAAACACGCACAAGTAGAGATTGATGTCAGGACAAAGAATGTTTCACATTACCTTTTGACCAAATAATTAAACTTGGAATAAAAAAAAATTTTGGTCTCAGTGGTACAACCAACTAAAAATGTAACTTGAGCCATCAAAACATTTTTTAAAACAAGTATTTTGTATTGGCCACCCAGTATTTAGTATTTTGTGTGGCCACCCAGAAATCAAAACTGAAGGGAAATGTCAAAACATTATCTGCGCATTTTTGTCAAAACAATTAGATTGCCTCATTAACCTAGCATAGATTAAACATACAGAATCACTGACTTCAGAGGATAAAATGTACACCCGCCACCTGCCAAATAAGGGTGAAATTAGTTGTGTGTAGGTCAATCATACCAATCACTTTGGTGAGGAGCCAATGAGTCTAGGGGAACACCATTTTTGTAGTACAAATGTACTACAATAAACCAACAACATCAGTTAAAAACTTTTATTTTAACAATGTTTTTTTAATCCCCATACCAGGGTCGCACAAAACAAAACAGAGTCATGTGTTGAATGAGAATAAGCTACATACTGTATATTTTCAGTTTACCTGATTGAACACATGCACAGTCCAGTGTTGTACAGGCTGTAGGCTGCGCAGCTTCTAATTGCTACAGAGTTTCTAATTACCACAGTTTCACTCAAAACCGTGTCTGTAGTCATGCCCCTAATGCCACAGATTTGAAAGCATTTGATATAATCAAATAATAGCAGAGGAGCTTAGTTTAGTAAAAAGCTTTCTCTCTTTTCGTAATTGTGAGTCAAGACTTAAGTCACAAATAATTTTGTCTTGTCTTGTTTTAGCCAACCAAAATGGACAATAGTTTTTGTGTAGTAATATTTTTTTCTGGATGTATTCATTCAGTTATCATGTAGTCAACTGCCTCTGAAAAATGTGTTTAACATATCTTTTTGTCACTATTTTTGTTGACACTGTGATGAAGCAAAATCTGCTAATATTTAACCCAAGCTCTTGTGATGGTGTTGATGATGATGTTATTCTAGATCCCAGGGCAAGGAGGAAGAGGCAGAGGCTCTGTTGAAGCATTCAATTCGTTTTGGTCCACACTTCGCTGACGCCTACTCAAGCCTAGCATCACTCTATGCAGAGCAGGTAATGCACCACACACAAACATAAACACTTTTGCTAGACTAGAAGTTTTACTACTATACTTCCTGCTGTAACCCCCCACACACACAATACACACAACCCCCTTTCAATTCCTTGACATTAAAATAATCTGTAGATCAGCAAATCCTGTCAGTGCGGACCTGGCTTGTGCAACTGAAAATGCTCAGAAGCTTCTATTACCACAGGCTTTCTATACCTTTAGCTCAACATAGCCACAATTTCACCAGCTCATGCTTAATAATTCAGTATAACCGTTCCATTGTTATCATATTCTTTTTCTTCTTTTTTTATATAGAAGCGATATGCGGAGGCGAATAAAGTATATCTGCAAGGCATAGAGAACTGCCCGGAAAGCTCAGACCTGCATAACAACTATGGAGTATTTCTGGTTGACACCGGTGAGTCCAGTAGTGTGGGAGTTTGGCTGGGTGCCTAGTTGGCTTATGTTGGCTGTTGAATCCATTCTATTACTTCTCAAGAGGAAAGACATTTGTAGAAGGTAGGTATTCAAACTTAAATACTGTATGGTTTTTCTCCAGTGACTAGGAGGCCTGACTGAGTCTCCTTTTCTCTCTGTCCTTGCGTTAGGAGAAGGGGCGTTGGCAGCAGCCCACTACCAGCATGCCGTGCGTCTCAAGCCTGCACACTATGTTGCCATGGTGAACTTGGGCCGCCTCCTTCGCTCCTCCAATGAGAATAAGGAAGCGGAATCTTGGTACAAGAAGTGAGTTAAGTTGGTAACACAGCAGATTTAGGATTATGTAAGTGGTTTAGGAGTCAAGCAAGCCATATGGGCCTATTGTCATGAAGTGATGGGTGGAGATATCCTGTGTCACCTTTTATAGTCTCATGTTTACCTTCCATTTACCTTTCCCTGACCTTTGACTCCAGGGCCCTGCAGGTGACAAGAAAGGTGGAAATCCTGTCGCCACTAGGAGCATTGTACTACAACACAGGACGCTATGAGGAGGCTTTGCAGGTGTACCGTGAGGCAGCTACGCTACAGCCAGACAGCACAGACATCTGGCTGGCTCTGGTGAGTGACACACAAACGTATAGGCACACATACCCAATTTGAGTTCAGTGTTCATACAGACGTATTTTCCCATATTGCCAGAAAATATTTTGTGGCTCAGCAATTTGTGGCGTGTGCCAATTGAATAGCGAAAGTAAAATGTGGGGTTCTTATCCTGCTTTCCTCTGGCCTTTCCAGCTTGCTTTTCATTTAACCATTCCTCCACCATAATGTTTTGAATGATAAAGGTGTGCGGGTGAGAAGGGTTTCATTCCGATTCCTATTCCTTTTGCAGTAAGTTGGACATTATTCGAAAAACAATAAATAAAAAAAGCCCTGAAGACTGTCTTGACTAGAACCAGGGTTGCCTTGCACCGTAGTCGGCGACACTACGTATTACACCACTAGTGAAGTATTTTGAAATTAAACGTTTCTACTTCAGTTGCTAAATAGAGCTTGATGTTTGAAAGTGTCGACACCAGGGCGCTCAGACGCCGAAGAACTGTGGAAACCTGCGCTTTGCAACAAGCACTTTGAAACAAGTTTCTACTAACCAGGCTAATTTCAAACAATTGTCACACAGCAAACTCTCACAATCTCTCATTAATCTCACACATTTTTCTCTTGCAACAAATTGACACAATTCATTCAAAGTTGTTGGTATTGCCACCTCAATTTTCAAAGCCTGAGGCGGTCAGGTCTCAGACACTCAATCGACACTAGTGGTTTCGTTAAATATCACGTGACAGTGTTTCGTTACCTGCCATCAGATGACCAGAAATTTTTCGGAACATCGTTTTCTGATGCAGTGAGTGTCGGAAGGGTGTCAAAAAGCTCGGAACAGTATCGATGTGTGCGCGTAGCAGCCCATCACTACTCAAGACATTGTTCCAATGCAGTGAGTATCGAAAAAACTGGAACAGCCCATCACCACTTTTCAACATGCTTTTTTTAACAATACATCCATTATAATGATTTGGATGGAGTCATAGCCATAGGATGCACTAAATGAAATTAATAATTTCAATTATTGGGAGAAAATAACCAGGATTTGAACTTGTGTAGTTACACAGGAGAGTCTGTGACACTACCCACTGATCCACTGCTGAACTTCACTCACAGCTGTAGTATCACAGCTGTGAAATTGTTAATAAGGTGTTCAGTTAAGGCCTCGATGCGTACTGAAAGAGTTACTGCCATAGATGATAGAACATTTCTATGGTTACTACCAACTATGCTAACTTCCAACAAAGTGACGCCACTCATTCAAAATTGTTGTTATTGCACCTGGTTATCAAAACCTGAGTCAGTAAATTGTTTGTGACGTAACTGCACAGGTTTCGATCAATAACACGTGACATTGTTTCAGCACCCAGCGTCACGTGGCCAGAAGCTTTTCGGAACACGTCTCTGAACATTGTTTCAGTGCAGCCAGTGTTGAACAGATTGGAACAGTATTGAGCGTGAGAGTCGAGCAGCCCATCACTACTTGCAGGAATATAAACATCACATGCTGTATTCACAACGGGGCAGTCACCCAAGATGTCTGATTAACAAGGAACCTCTCTCTAACAAAGTCTCATGTCAGTATTTCATGTTTTCCACAGAAACAATTTTATTGTTGGTGAATTGAAGGTTGTGATGAAATGCAAGGCCCCTGCCCAAGCATGGTTAGGATTTGAGGGTAACAGTTAAGCATTCATTGCAAATGGTTAGGGCAAGGTTTCAGCTTTGGAAATTTAAACTGACAATAAACAGCTCCATATGGATTTGAACTCACTACCTTTGGAGTGAAAGTCAGCAGCTTAACCTCCAGTCTGTTCGAATGGTATGGCACTCACTGTTGCTCCTGGTCAAATATAAGTCAAATATATAGATTTTACTCACCTGGTGGAATTACATTTAAAGTCATTTAGCAGAAGCTCTTACTGTACTTACAGTTTCACTGTTTGATGTAGAATAAATATCACTCTCACTCTGTAGGCACAGGTGTTAGCCATGGCAGGCCGATCTAAAGAGGCAGAGAAGATGACACTGGGGATCATATCCAAACAGGGGAGCTGTATTGAGTGTTACCGCCTACTATCTGCCATCTACAGCAAACGTGGCAACTACACAGAGGTAGGGATGTGTTTGTGTGTGCTTTTGTTTGCTGTGGTAATAAGAAAAGGGTAATTACAAAGAATCGTGAGAGTCCGAGAGAGAGGTTAGTGATGAGCGTCAAAAAAACAATACCATGAAAACCCCTCACCCCTAGATCATGTTACCTCTGGGTCTCACAGGACCACAACCTACCTATTGACACTCATCCTTCATCCTTCACTCCCTGTCTCACTCCATCCAGATTACTTTCATCTCTTTCCCCTCTATCTGTATTTCCATCCCTCCATCTCGGGGATCTAATCTGTAGACACACTAACAAAACAGATTTAAGCTCTGTATGCCTGCCCCAAATTGAACCCTATTCCCTATGTAGTGCACTATTTTTGACCAGGGCCATGGAGAAGAGTTTACCATTTGGGACTGTTGCCTTTTTTGACTGCTACTACAAATAGTATTCCCTTTCTAAATAAAAACAGTGTGGTGGGTTGAGGGGCTGGTTAGAGGATGTTTATTTTTACTGTCTAGTGCAGTGTTTCTCAACCCTGCCCTGCATGTTTTATATCTCTTCCTGCCCTAACATACCTGATGTAGCTCATGAATGACTTGATAATGAGCTGATCATTTGAATCAGGTGACAGAGCAGGGAGAGATCTAAAACAAACAGGGCAGGGGGCGCCCAAGAGCAGGGTTGAGAAACACTGGTCTAGTGTATACGTACATGCATATCACTATACTCCTAAATTAATTTAATGCTTATTAAGTAAAATAATGTCGATTTTTCTTATATTATTAATGATATTTAAGGTCCACTGGTGTAGTGGACATTCCCACAGTCCCTGCAAGTTGTTGGGGTCCATGAGCTTCGGGGGCCGTGCCTTATTCATGTCTGTTTTTATCAAGTTCACAAAGATTGGATTTTGATATGAGACTGTGAGTGTACTGAACAACAGCCTGAGTTTTTTTGTCTACACATAATTTTGAAAAGAGGTCCAAGTTAGTCCAGTGATATGATCTAAATAACACTCAAAATTGTGAGAACTATTATAATTCCCCTTTGTTTAAGAGCTGTTTGAGAAACAAAACACTGAAATTTCAACTTTGGCAAGGCTGATTTGATTATAATAAATCAATGACTGTTGATCAGGGTAAGTGCCAGGTCCTGGCTGGGGTGCCTCTAGGCATCTCTGTGCGCCTGGGGGCCACAGCCAGGGCCTGACAGCAGAGGTGCCTCTAGGCATCTCTGTGCTGCTGTTTTGGTACTCTCCAATTAGAGGCAGCTGCACTGTTGCCTCTAATTGCGGAGGGACCCTACTTAGATTCCAGTTATCCCACACTCGGTGTGGTTCATTGTTTATGCCTAGTGCATTTTGACAGTTGGTTGCTGTTGGTTCTTTTGTTTTGTTCCTGGAAAGAAGGATTAAAGGAATATATTTGAATCATCGCTCCGCGCCTTCTGTCCTTACTCCGCACCGTGACAGTAAGGCGATGGGCTCTATTCCATCTTATCAGCCAATATGGTCTGTGTACATAAAAATCTTCAAATGCATATCCTAATGCCCACTTGACCAGTCTATGCATTTCAAAAGACCATAGAGAGGCTCAGAAAATATATTTTGTAGTGTTAGAAATCAGTCGTTTTGTATAGTGTTTGAAATAATGAATCGCATACCTGGTTGTCAAGGGAGATTATTTATTGCAGCATTAGATAGTCTTGTTCATGAGGTTACAGAGCCGGTCTTCCTTACACAACCTCAATCTCATCTCATTCAATCTCTTCTCACTGTAATGTTGGTTACAAGCTGATATGTACATTGAAGGGTGTGTTTGCCTAGCAAATATCAGGTTTCCAAATGGTCAATGTAAACATTCCTGTGGTTATCGGAGCGCAACCTACAGAGAGATAATGTAAACAGAGATGTTTCTGATGTTCTCATTATCTAGGCACATTCACTTCCAATGAAATGTATTGTAATTATTAATTCTCAGATTCCACACTCCCCCCTATCAAACATTTAAAGAAAAACATTACAAGTTTGATAAAACATTACAAGTACATTTCAATTTCAAATCAAAAGAAAATGCCCATACACTTATGTTACAAATGACTAAGACAAAACAACAAACAAGGAGGAAGTGACCAATGAGGTCTTATTGTTCCTCAAATGAAAATAGACTAGACACAATTGACACCCCACTCTGACACATAACTCAATGTATGATAGTCATAAATCCCTCCCCCACCTCAGATTATAAGGGTTGAGAAACATATTGACATCTGAATGATTCAGAGGAGAACTGGGTGAAAGTGTTGTGGTCAGATGAGACCGAAATTGAGCTCTTTGGCATCAACTCAAATCGCCGTGTTTGGAGGATGAGGAATGCTGCCTATGACCCCAAGAACACCATCCCCACCGTCAAACATGGAGGTGCAAACATTAAGCTTTGGGGTTGTTTTTCTGCTAAGGGGACAGGACAACTTCACCGCATCAAAGGGATGATGGACGGGGCCATGTACCGTCAAATCTTGGGTGAGAACCTCCTTCCCTCAGCCAGGGCATTGAAAATGGGTCGTGGATGGGTATTCCAGCATGACAATGACCCAAAACACATGGCCAAGGCAACAAAGGAGTGGCCTAGCCAGTCTCCAGACCTTAATCCCATAGAAAATCTGTGGAGGGAGCTGAAGGTTCGAGTTACCAAACGTCAGCCTCAAAGCCTTAATGACTTGGAGAAGATCTGCAAAAAGGAGTGGGACAAAATCCCTCCTGAGATGTGTGCAAACCTGGTGGCCAACTACAAGAAACGTCTGACCTCTGTGATTGCCAACAAGGGTTTTGCCACCAAGTACTACATCATGTATTGCAGAGGGGTCGAATACTTATTTCACTCATTAAAATGCAAATCAATTTATAACATTTTTGACATGCGTTTTTCTGGATTTTTTTGTTGTCTCTCACTGTTCAAATAAACCTACCATTGAAATTATAGACCATTTCTTTGTCAGTGGACAAACGTACAAAATCAGCAGGGGATCAAATAATTATTTGCCTCCATGTATGTGTAACATCACACCCACTTGAATGTTTATTGGTCAATAGCGACCAGATTTTTTGACATATGTGTTCAGCTTATCCATCTTTTACGGAAAATCTAATATGGCAGACTTTTGCCTTGTGAGGAGATGGACTTATGGAACAAGTTTCATAAATTAAAGACACAGTGCATGGGCGTGTGTCCTAGATTCACCCAACTTATTGTGGGAAGCTTGTGGAAGGCTAGCTGAAACATTTGACCCAAGTCAAACAATTTAAAGGCAACACTACCAAATACTAATTGACTGTATGTCAACTTCAGACTCATTGGGAATGTGATGAAAGTAACAAAAGTGGAAATAAATAATTCCCTCTACAATAATACGACATTTCACCTTCTAAAAAAAAGTGGTGATCATAACTGTCCTAACACGGAGTTTTTAATAGGATAAAATGTCAGCAATTGTGGACAACGGAGATTGGGCAAAGGTGTATGTAAACGTCCGACTTCAACTGTATGCACCATATGACAAGATACATCACTAATGAGCTCTAGGCTAAGCAACAAGATTATAGGCTGAGCTCAATTGCTTCATCCCCCGACCTGTGAAAATACTGAAACAAAGAAAGTAGCCAGTCAAGAAGTCACTGGGACAACAAATGTACAGTACTAGCGAAACATTTGTACACACCGACTCATTCAAGGTTATTTCTTTATTATTTTCCTCATGCTAATATGATAGTGAAGACATCAAAACAAATATCACATATGGAATCATGTATTAACCAATAGTGTTAAACAAATCAAAATACATTTATATTTTAGAATCTTCATAGTAACCACCCTTTGCCTTGATGACAGCTTTGCACACTCTTGGCATTCTTTCTACTGGCTTTATTAGGTAGTCACCTGAAATGCTTTTCCAACAGTCTTGAAGGAGTTCCTACATATGCTAAGCACTTGTGGGCTGCATTTCCTTCACTCTGCGGTCCAACTCATCCCAAAACATCTCAATTGGATTGGGGTCTCATGATTGTGGAGGCCAGGTTATCTGATGTAGCAGCACCACTCTCCTTCTTGGTCAAATAGCTTGATACAGTTCATCAGATGAACTGTTCAGTACTGAACAGTTCATCTTAAAATGTGTCTGTTACTTGACCACTATGAAGGTTTTATTTGGGCTGCAATCTGAGGTGCAGTTAATTGCCAATTTCTGAGGCTGCAAAAATCTAATGAACATACCTTCTGCAGCAGAGGTAACTCTGGGTCTACCTTTCCTGTGGCGGTCCTCATGAGAGAGTTTCATCCTAGCACTTGATACTGCAATGTAAGAAAGTTCTGGAAATCTTCCAGATTACCTGAACTTCATGTCTAAAAGTAATGATTTACTGTAGTTTCAGCTGTTCTTGCCATAGTATGGATTACCAAATGTATACCAAACCTACCTTGACACAAAACAACTGATGGGCTCAAACACTATATGAAGGAAAATAATTTCACAAATTAACTTCTAATCTTCACACCTTTTAATTAAAATGCATTCCGGGTGACTACCTCAATAAGCTTGTTGAGAGAATGCAAAGAGTTTGCAATGCTGTCATCAAGGCAAAGAATATTGACTTATCATGCAATCATCAAGAATACTAACTCGCATAGTACTGAGCCACTCACTCTGCAATTTCTCCGTCATCACCTCCAGGGCCATCAGCCAAGGGCACGTCCTAGACTATTGTTATGCGGCATCTTCTGCCTCAGCACATGCAGTCAGTGCAGAATAACACATTCTGGTAAATTTGCTGTCAATTCACATGAGATGTACTGTAATGTCAGATTGTGGTAAAGATAGGTTTCCTATGAACTGACGTACAATTTATTAACGGGATAAGTAGCTAGATAGTCTAACAATCCCTACCTAACTAGATAACTACGTACCATACTTGAATATATTTTTTTTAATTCATTTTTCTATCAAACATGATAACCAGTTAGGCCATCATTTAGGGAAAAGTTAGCTAGAATTGGAGCCATTCATGAAGGGGCAGCTAATGGTTTCCCAATAGTAAATACGTTTCCTGTGAGGACATGGAGTTAACCACCATTTTTTCATTCCTTGTCAAATGGAGTGCGTGGCATGAGCTTGCAAAGTAGTCTGATTCAACATCACCCCCGTGTGGTTGATTAAAAATTGCTTGCATTCGTTTTTGCCGTAACATCATTGTCAACATATTTACCCAGTATAATTATAATACCATTATTTTTGTAGTAGTAGTGTGCATATAGAGCTCTGGAAAAAATTGAGACCACTGCAAAATTATCAGTTTCTCTGGTTTTACTATTCGCAGGTATGTGTTTGAGTAAAAGGTGTTTGTTTTATTCTTTAAACTACTTACAACATTACTCCCAAATTCCAAATAAAAATATTGTCATTTAGAGTATTTATTTGTAGAAAATAACAACTGGTCAAAATAACCAAACAAAGATGCATTGTTTTCAGACCTCAAATAACCAAATTCATATTAATTTTTCAACAACAAAATACTAATGTTTTAACTTGTTTTAAGAGCTCAGAAATCAATATTTGGTGGAATAACCCTGATTTTTAATCACAGCTTTCATGTGTCTTGGCATGCTCTCCACCAGTCTGTCACATTGCTGTTGGGTGATTTTATGCCACTCCTGGCACAAAAATTCAAGTAGCTCAGCTTTGTTGGCTTATGACCATCCATCTTCCTCTTTATCAAATTCCAGAGGTTTTCAATGGGGTTCAGGTCTGGAGATTGGGCTGGCCATGACAGGGTCTTGATCTGGTGGTCCTCCATCCACATCTTGATTGACCTGGCTGTGTGGCATGGAACATTGTCCTGCTGGAAAAAACAATTCTCAGAGTTGGAGAACATTGTCAGAGCTGAAGGAAGCAGGTGTTCTTCCAAGATAACCTTGTACTTGGCTTGATTCATGCGTCCTTCACAAAGACAAATCTGCCCGATTCCAGCCTTGCTGAAGTATCCCCAGATCATCACTGATCCTCCACCAAATTTCACAGTGGGTGCGAGACACTGTGGCTTGTAGGCCTCTCCAGGTCTCTGTCTAACCATTAGACGACCACGTGTTGGGCAAAGCTGAAATTTTGACTCGTCAGAGAAGATGACCTTACTCCATTCCTCTACGGTCCAATCCTTATGGTCTTTTGCAAACTTCAGCCTGGCTCTTCTTTGCTTCTCATTGATGAAGGGCTTTTTTCTAGCTTTGCAAGACTTCAGCCCTGCCCCTAGGAGCCTGTTTAAAACTGTCCTCGCCGTGCACTTCACCCCAGCAGCTGTTTGCCATTCTTTTTGTAGGTCACTTGATGTCATCCTACGGTTGTTGAGTGACATTCCAATGAATTGACGGTCATCTCGGTCACTATGTCAGTCGTTTTCGTTCTCTGCCAGTCTGTGGCTTTGTTGTCCCCAATGTCTGTTGCTTGACCTTGTTCTAATGAACCGCAGTCTTTGAAATTTTCAGGATGGAAGCAATTTGACACTCACTGTATCCCTCTGCCATTAAAGCCAGAATTGAACCCTTCTTTTCCTCACTCAAAGCTATTCTTTTCAACTCTTTTGTCATGCTGAATCGTTATTTTTTTATTCAAATTACCTTTGAGGTACTACTTGCACTGTTTTTGCCATCCAGCTGGTCCTATTGCAAGAGGATAGTGATGACCACGGCAGTGGTTTTTATACTTTTCCCCATTAAATTAGATTTGGTTCAGGTATCACCTAATCAGTACCTCATTAAGTAAAATGAGGTGTGCCTGTGTTGGAATTTAACAAACACTGGAATGGAATGGCTGCCATACATGCAGAGCGCTGATTTAAGAAAAATTAGGAGTGGTTTCTTATTTTTTTCCAGCGCTGTATGTTCAAAACCACACCCACGCACATGTTCAATCGTCAACAGCGACCATGTTTTTTGCCATACTTGCCTGGCTAATAGATTGTTTGAAGACACCAGTCAATACAGGCCCGGCTGCAGGATGAAATGACTGAGGGGGCATTTTTTTTTATAAATGAGGGACATATGTAATTCATATACCTTTTGCTGTGTTTATGGGGAAACAAAACTGAGGGGGCACAGATTCTATCTGGAGGGGCAATGCCCCCTTTTGCCCCCCTGTAGCGCCAGTCCTGGGTTAATAGATGCCAAATGTCAATGAAAGTGGATATAGGACATTCCATGCTATAAGAGTAGCTTATGCAGCATTTTTCACATATTCAAAATGGCCTTAAAACCATAAGGGCTGAGCTAATGGGTGCCATTTACAATTATTTTCCACATGAGGAGGTGGACTAATCTGCCTGTTCTCAGGGCTCTAATTTAAATGGGGTGAGAGTGGTGAGCTTGCAAAAGTGTAAAACCTCAATAGTACCCCTGTGTGGTTGACATAACATTGCGTGCAGTCATTTATGTCATATCATCTTTGTCAACATATACACGTAGTAGAATTTTAATGCCATTATCCTTGTGGTAGTAGTGTGCATATATGTTCAAAACCATGCCCACTTTATCGTTCATTGGTCAATAGCGGCCACATTATCTGACATACTGGTTTGGCTTATGCGTGTTTTACAGACCTTAGTCTGCACACACCTAATATCTTAATACGTGAAGATCTGACATTTTGTGCTATAGGAGCAGCTATTGAAGTGTTTTTCCCCATATTCAAAATGGCCAAAAATCCATCAAGGCAGACCTAATTACTTCCAATGGCAAATATGTTCCTTGTGAGGCTTATCTACCATTTTCTTTCTCTCTATGTCAAACGGAGTGAGTAGCATTAGCTTGCAAATTTGTCTGGTTCAACATCGCCCCCTTGTGGTCAATCAGAAAATGCTTGCACACTATGTCCTATCAAGGTTCTGAACATGTGTAGCCAGTTGTGTTATAATATGATCTACAATGTCTCATTAATATGCTGATAAGTACAAAACCATGCCCACTTGAAGGTTTATTGGTCAATAGTGACCATATTTTTTGACATACTAGTTTGGCATATGCATCTTTTACAGACCTTGGTCTTTAGGTGCTAAATATCTTAGTATGTGAAAATCGGACATTTGGGGCTATAGGAATAGCTTTTGAAATGTTTTTCACATATTCATAATGGCCGAAAATCCATCAAGGCGGAGCTAATGGGTCCCAATGGCAAATATGTGCCTTGTGAGGAAATGGACTTATCCACCATTTTTTGTGTCTCTATGTCAAATGTAGTGAGTGGCATGAGCTTACAAAGTTGTTTGGTTCAACATCGCCCCCTAAATAGTAGCAGCAATGTAAGTGTAGATAGTTTGAGACTGGACAGCTACTGAGCCATTATAGAGTTATAGATTAGGCATAACCACACACACACACCGATGAATGACCGGTCAATCAGGTAGCTTATCAAACTAAGTGAAGTGCTCAGTTTTGTGAAGACTATGCAAACAATAGCTAAGCATAATTGCACAAACTAGAAACCAGGAAATGTTAGCTAGCTGGTAAGTTAATGTTGTTACCTAGCTAGCTAACGTTAACAGTAATGTCAGTTACTGTGCAAACAATAGCTAAGCATAATCACACACAAGCTAGAACACACTTGCAATACAAACGACTTCAACAACTTTTTGAAAAGGAATTATCTGTAGCTAGTTGGCAAACGTTACGCTTACCCGTATACATATAAGAATGTTTCGCAGCAGACTGAAAAATTATATATCCTCTGATTACATACAAAGTCCTTTGTTGTTTGCGTTTAGTCTGTTGATCTTGTTTACAATGCGTCTTTTCGCTACCGTTCACACTCAAGGCGTTCAATACTTTAAGAATCTATGCATCTTTCTAAGTCGCTATCATAACCTATCATAATTTTTCTTATCATGTCCTTTTCTTGTAAAGGTAATCAGTGGGCAGTTGTTTTATACAAGAGGAGCTAGCGTTTTCTTTCTACCATTGGCACTGCAATGAAATGCCTCAATTTTGCCTGAACGTTTTGAACAGTATCAAAGTCTGAGATTTCCTCATGTCATCCGATTCATCTTCTGGGTCATGGCATCATTGTACTCCAGAAAGTAGTATCTCACAACTTCAGATTTGTTGATAACACCAGCAAAATTCAGGGCAGCGATGTGATTCACAGCTGTAGCAATGCGATCACAGATGTCCATTTTTGAAAATCCGGTTACTTGATTGACCAATCAGAACTCAGTATGTCAGCATGTCCAGCCCCTTCATTATCTCAGCCAATGGAAGGAAAGTCCTGTATTTTCTGCTGGTTGAACAAGGGTTTTAGTTTTAAATTGTATTCGTATTTACAGTTCGCATACTAGTTTGTTATTAAGTCACATGAAAGTTCACATCTTCAAGAAGGCATTTCTGCAAAAAGGGCAAAATGTCCCAGAACATGTTTTTCTTCTTAAAAACGGCTCTCCTGAAAAGTAGCGACATTCGCCCCCGTTCAGGAATTCTGTCACATTTGTTATTTCTTTGGCAGGAGTAGAGTTTATTGGTAGTTTGGCTCTAAATGTAGCTCAGATAGTAGGTTGAGTGAGTGTTTTCTTTCCACTTATATCAATATCTTTGTGATGCTCACTCTCAATTCACCATTATCTAAAACTGTTCATGAATCACCTACCAGACTCCTAATAAAAGCTACTAACTAATGAGGCAATACGAATTCCATTTACAGTAAAGTGTGTTGCATTGGGGGTTAAAGAGGGACTAGAAAATATAGTTTTGCTGGATGTAGCACAATGCCCCATGATTTCACATTATATTTGTACTTTTACAAACTCTCCTCAGTATTTAATAGGGCTGGGCAGGATACCGAAAAAAAACTATATACTGGTCTTCATGTGTGTACTGGTTTGGATTTACACTTTACCTTCCGTATCGGTATTTTTGTTTTCTATGTTAAATGGATTCATTTACAAATTTGTGTCATTCTGCCAGCTGCAACAACTGAGAATTATCTCATTTTGGAATTAAAGACGCCCCTACCAACCTTGAAAAAATCTCACGTGGACCTGCGCGTTGACGCAAACAAACACACATGGGAAATTAACACTGAGAAGTCTGTTAGAGGTGGGAAAAAACACAAGAAGTGTTTTGGAAGATACTCAGCCAGTTACCACAGCAAGAGAAGAATATTTGTGGTTAAAAAAGGTGCAACGTCAATAATGTGGACATGGTTTGGTTTTAAGAAAACAGACACAGAACAAAAAAACATTTTGCAAGTTATGCAAGTGGTCTGTGGTTGCAAAAGGGGGAAACACGAGTAACCTCTATAGCCACCTAAAAAGCTACCATGTGGTCTAATATGGTGAAAGTATGAAGAAGCGCAAAACTCCAACATCCACCGGTGCCAGGTCTAAAACGACAGCAAGTTTGAACCAAAGCACACTGGTTGCGTCATTTTCAAGTGGATGCCCTTACGAGAAGAAAAGTAAAAGATGGCGGGACATAACGGATTCAGTAACTGTACACATCGCCAAGGACATGGACCCCGTTCAGACAGTAGAGAAGGAGGGATTTAAAAACATAAAAACTTTGGATCCCAGGTATGTACTGCCTAGCCGAAAATACTTTAGCGGGACAGCCTTGCCAAAGAAGTACTCTGAATGCCATGAAGGACTGAAAATGGAGATTCAAAATGTGACACACTTTGCCAGCACAATGGACCTATGGTCAAGCCAAACTTCCGAGCCTTACATTAGCCTAACTGTGCACTTTATAACTGATGCCTGGGAGCTGAAGAGCAGATGTTTGCAAACAGCTTTTTTCTCGGAGAACCATACAGGAGAGTTGCTTGCCCAAGGGCTGAGGGATGCCCTAGAGTTATGGGGACTGAAAGAAGAACGACTTGTATGTTTTACAACTGACAACGCGTCAAACATGATGAAAGCCATGGAGCTGAACAGCTGGACAAGACTGCAGTGTTTTGGTCAACGTCTTGATCTGGCCATCAGTAAGTTTAGATGGATGCCAAAATATTTTAGCAAATATGCAGCTACTGTTATAAACTTCCAGGACGTTAGTTATTGATTCAATATTAATTAATTTAACTAGCTAGCTTAGCATTGATGGCCAGTTGTTGGATTTACAAACTGGAGTGCTCATCACATGAATTCAAAAATATTACATTTTACTTTAATGAATGTATATCAATACATTAAATCGTAATTACTGCAATTAAACTTTACATGCAATAAAACCCAAACGGTTAAATCAAATTTCATGTCATATGTGTAATATACCTATTATTCAATATCTAGGCCTAGTGGTTTACATTTTGGTTCTTGTTTCAATTCTGTCTTGTGAATATAATAAAAAGACTGAGTCTGAGTTAATGTAGTTTCATTAATTTAAATAATTGTTTTGTTGGTATTTTTACAGAGAAAAGTGTTAAAGATCCCAGGACTGACCGTGCTGTTGCTTTCTGCAAGAGAGTAGTCAGTGCCTTTTCTATGGCCTGGAAAAAGAAAAAATCTATGAAAACTGCACAAGCTGAACTAGACTTGCCTGACCACTCACTTGTCACTGAAACTCCAACGAGATGGGGCTCACGCCAAAAGATGATCCAGAGAGTGCTTGAACAGGAGAAGGCCATAACTCAGGTCTTGGCTGCAGAAAAGAAAACCAGGCACCTTGTGCGTACATGGCAGGACATACAAGTCAGTCAACAAAGCCCTGGCTCCCCTGCAGGAGTTCACTTATGCAAGTGTCTCCTACCTGAAGCTTGTACTCAAGCTGTTCAACGCCACAGTTCTGACTCTGGAAGAAGATGACCCACCCCTAACAAAGGACATCAAGAGGACCATCCTTGATTATCTGAACAAAAAATACTCAGATCCTACCACAAATGACCTGTTGGACATCGCATCCTTCCTAGCCCACGCTATAAGATCACATACATCAAGAGCAACAAGGTGGACTACATAAAGACAAAAGCAGCAACAGAGCTGCCTATGCTGTTAACACCAGGCCCAGTGGAACCAAAGAAGATTAAGAAGATGCTTGGAAGCTTTTTTAAAAAGGACAAACAAGCACCAGCAGCTTCCTTGTCTGACAGAGGGGCCATTGAAGCAGAGCTAAATAGCTACCGGCAGACTGTTGATGCTGACAGTGAGGCACATCCCCTGGAGTGGTGGAGGGTCCATGAAGAGAACATTCCAACAGTGAGCAAACTGGCCAAGAAATACCTGTGCATCCCTGCCACTAGTTCACCTTCCGAAAGGGCCTTCAGCACTTGTGGCAATGTGGTGACATGTCACAGAGCACCACTTAAGCCAGATACATTAGATAGGCTTGTTTTCCTTGCCCATAACCTGTGAAAGCAATGATTGTCTGTTCTATACCACGAGTTAACCTGGTTAAATGAAAGTGGGACATTTTTGTAATTCATAAGCCTAAGCCCCTATTTGAAGCTGTGATCTTGCCCTGGTTTGAGTTGAATATTTACATAAGTTTGTTGGAATTCTTAAAGTTATTCTCTTTGGTACCATTCAACAGTATTTCACATCATGTGAAATAGTTGAAATTATTTTTATTTATTTTTAATGTGGTGCAATAATATGCCACAGTGCAGCATTGAAGCCATAGACAGTGGATAGGATTGTTTTCCTTGACTATAACTGTCACACTGTGAAAATGTTCAGTTTTCTTTTTGCAAAGTTATTTATTAGTATTCCTGTATTTAATAAAAGTTTAACCAATAGCACTACTTTTATTTACTGTCAGTCTTGTTTATTGGTGATCCAATTAAAATCAGAATGGATGAAGCTAATTAAAACCAGTTAGAATTAATTTTTTGCAATCCTTTATATAAAAAATCAATACCTTTAAATACCGTGCTACCATCAAAAATTAGAAAAATATCAGGGTATTATATTTAAGCCATATCGCCCAGGACTAGTATTTCATACAATGCATTCACGGCGGTACTGAAAAGTCTTTCTGCAAAAAGTATCCCTTGTATATTACAGTGGGGGAATGGAAAATATAGTGTGGCAGAATGTATTACACAATCCCTCTCCAAAGCTAATGAAAACAAGCAAATTAACAACAAAAACAACAAAATAGGATGTTTTTATACGTTCTCTATATTAACTTAAGCTCTAACCATTTCTCAGTGTGCCCCACCTTATAATATTCTTTAACTTATGTAAAGCTTTATTGAAATATTAATTTAGTTTAGTTTATAATGTCCCCCACATAGTTTTTCCTTTGAAAATGTAGCCTACACAATGCAGACTATAGACATACCGCAGACCTTTATTTTGAAGGCAACATGAAATTCAGAAGTCTTATTCTTGTTGACAAATGTATAACATTTCACCACAGACTTTTATTTTGAAGGTAAAATACGAAAACCGGACGTGTTATTGTGGTTGCCGAAGTTAAATAAATAATAGGCCTGCAAGTTTAGAGCGGTATAGTTGTTTTTAACGGTCTTGTGAGTACAATTTGTTTAATGCCAAATCCTTTACATGAACCGTACACAATCAGTTGCATGGATATCGTGGAGGTGGTAACAGCTGGCCACAATCAATGACAAGTGGTTACTTAATCACAGAATCGAAAAAAACGTCTTCAATTTCAAAGTTCAAAATCGAACCTAAACATTTTCTAACTACAATCGAAATCGGTACACCCTGATTTCCACATGTCAGTGTATTTTCTAAGCCCGTATAGCGTAATTTAAATGACAAAGAAATCCTCCCCTCCTGAAAGTCATTAGCCCCTGGACAAACTTTGTACATGGCAGCTACATTTATCTACTACCTTGCTGGTTAAAATAAACTATTAGCTGGTTACAGTTACCTAACCTGCTTACCTGTCAAGTAGATACAGGTCAGTAACCAGAACAAACGCGTTGGACAGGTATTTGATTTCCAAGAGGGGCACGTTTATCCTGCTTACCAAAAATAATGATTAGTAACTTCAGCACGATGGACGGAAAGCTAATAATTCTAGCCTGTATGGCTGCTTAATCCTGTGGGCTATTACGCTATTGTCATTCGACGTAACCATCCCACATTTACAGTGACGGTGGAATAAAGTGATTTAACAAGAGACTTACAAAACTAATTACACAAAAATGAATACATGGTGAATGAAACCATCAAGGATGTACAGTACCATTATGCAGTAAGACAGGACGCAGCAACACAAATAGACATCGCAAAGCCCAAATCAATGACATTACAGGGACCAAAGAAATAAGAACATACTCGCAACAACAATGTTTCTTTGACGCGATAAGCCAGGTGTACGTTTCGTAGTTGATCGATTGAAAGTGCAACAGAAATCCTTCCCCTGACTGGGACAGGGCTGCTAGGTAGGGGGTTGGTTCCTCGCAATTTCCATGTTTTCTCAAAAAAGGCTTTGCCAGTAAATCCGCCAACAAATCCATTTCTTCTCCTCCATAGTGCGTTAAAAAACAACAGGGTTCAGTACAAATCTAAACAAAAAATCTAACGCAAACACTACATCTAAAAATCTAAACCTCATTAAAGAAAGTTAAAATAAATCTTAGATGTTCCTACATTACGTCCTAACTAGTTTTATCTCAGTTAGGTAGGTGGCTCTCCGATCACACCACCTGAAAAATGTGCACGTAGGCAAGCTAGAAGACTGCTACGTGCCAAAGAATAGGCTCATTATGGCAAGCTCGAAACCTGATTGGTTGAAGAATATGACAATCAAAAACCTCCCCATTTGCTTCAACAGAAGATGGGATTGACTCGAAATTCTATAGGTCTCAGGATAGATTTTCACCTGGAGACAGCACGTGGAAAATCTGATTGGATAAAAGCTCTGATTTATCTGAGCTGCACTGGAAACAGCACAACCAAGAGAGAGAAAAGCATTGAAACTATGTCAGTAGACTGATGGGAAGGAACTTTGTAAAATACATGTAGCGTTAATGAAAATGTATATTAAATTATAAAAATATAATTTTCTGATTCTGATATCACTATGCCAGCAAAAAAGGCCTCTGGTCAGCAGCAGTTTCGAAAAATATCTTCTTGTATACCAAATAATAACTTTATCAAGTCGTCAATGTTTTGTAATTATTAACGACATAAAATGTTAACTAGCGTGTCATTATTAACCATTTCTGAAATTTCCGATGTAGTTAAAAAATACAACCCCATTCCCAGTTATCGTCTACTTAACTATTTTATTCAATTGCACTATATTTAGTTTTTATTGATGTTGCAAATGAGAGACTAGAGTGTTTTACCGACCTTACTTGCCTTCCGGTAAAGAAAAAAGACTGATCAACTTAACATTACATGATGTCTGGTCTGTCGCGCATGTGGTGTTTCACGATTTGCAACTTGTATGCTAAAGATTGTTTATCAAACAAAGTCAGATACAGGTGACAAGATGAGTGACTCAGAGACAGGAAGGTAATCAAGATTTAAACTTCCGGTCAGATTTGTGAACCGGAATTCATTATTTTTCACCATCTTTAGTGAAATAGTGGAATTGTTTTATTGATAAGTGGAGTGATCCACAGGAAAATAACACATCTTAGAAGGTTGCTCAATAAATATTCAGTATACTCTTTAACAGTACTACTGCCCTAAATAGTTTCAAAATATAATTTTAACCAGTTGAAATCAGAATACTGCTCCATATCTAATAAGCAACATGGTGTTTATGGGCTGCTGTGGTGGCAATTTTTGTTGTCATAATATACAATTCTGGAATTGTCAGTGCATACTGAAATAATACGCATTAAGAAATCACACTGAGGGGCCTTCAGTGATATTTTAAAATGTACTTGTGAAAAGGTTTAAATCTGTCATTTGATGCTACAGAAGTAGCGTTTGAAGCATTTTTCACAAATTCACAATTGCTGAAAAACCATTATGCCCATCTTAATGGGTCCCAATTGCAAATATGTTCCTTGGGAGGAGATGGACTTGTATGCATCTTTTCAAGATTTTATTTTAAACATGGTGAGCAAATGTGGGGAACCTCAATAGCGCCATCATGTGGTTGATAAAAAATCTTTGCAGTCCTTTTTTCCGTATGGTCCTTGTCAACATACGTACCAAGTAGAATTTTTATACCATTATCCTTGTAGGAGATGTGTCTATATATGTTCAAAACCACACCCCCTCACATGTTCATTAGTGAATAGCATCCATGTTTTTTGACATAATGGTCTGGCTGATATAAATTTTGAAGACCATGGTCCCTAGATGCCAAATATCAAAGTACGTGAAGATCGGACATTTGGTGCCAGAGGAGTTAATTTTTTAGTGTTTTTCACAAATTTAAAATGGCCGTCAAACCATTAAAGCGAAGTTAATCAGTCCCAATGGTGATGGTGACCTTGTAAATGTGAAAAACCTCAATAGCGCCACCGTGTGGTTGATAAAAAAATCCTTGCAGTCATTTTTTCCGTATGGTCCTTGTCAACATTTGTACCAAGTAGATTTATTATACTATTATCCTTGTGAGGAGATGTCTATGTATGTGCAAAACCACAGCCCCTCACATGTTCATTGGTCAATAGCATGCATGTTTTTTGACACAATGGTCTGGCTGATGTAACATTTGAAGACCATGGTCCCTAGATGTCAAATATCAAAGTACGTGAAGATCGGACATTTGGTGCCAGAGGAGTAAATTTTTTAGTGTTTTTCAAAAAATCCAAAATGGCGGAAAATCCATCATGGCGGACTTTATGGGTCTGAATGGCAAAAATTTTCATCATGAGGAGATACACCTATGTACCAATTTTCAAGACTCTAGGTCACAAGGGGTGGGCGTGGTGAGCTTGCATATAGTGCAAATTTGGAGGCTTGGGACAGCGCCACCTTGAGGCCGACATGCATGCCACTGCACCAGTAGTTGCGGCCCTTGGCCCTTTACTACCACAAAAATTTGGGCCCCTTTAAGCCATTTAATCTCACAGGAACTTGCAAAAAACACCCTTTTGCCAGAATAATAATAATAATAATAATGATAATAATTAAAGATGCAAGCAGCATTTAGCGGGTTTCAGCATTGAAGCTACTACTAGCCAGATTGCAATTTTTTTTCAACTTATATCCATAGTTGCAATAAATACGACCTATGTTTTTTCCTTTCCTATAGTGTCCCCATGTGGCGAACTTGAAACATCATTCACACAAAGTCACAACCCTGATCATGTGCACCAAATGTAATCTCACTGAATGACAAAGAACAACAGATATTGTGTTATGGCTATTATTCCGCCACTGTTTGGCCAAACTGAATTTACTTGCATGTTACATTGCAATAGTATTCAGGACATTAATCTCAAATGGTATTATAACACAATATTCTGCATCAGATAAATATGGATACTCCAATGTCTGACATTATCAGAGCAGTATAACACCTTAAGCACCAAACAATGTAACTAGGTAGTTGCTTGAACTTTTCACAATGCAATAAATGTAGCTTAATTGTATGGTATATATAACTGAATGGATGTTTATCAGTCTTCCCCAGCGCAGAGCATATTCACGAATTCACCTTGTGCTTGTTGTACGATAATGGCGTGGTCTGAAGAGAATCATAATGTTCAAAGGCATGTTTACTTAAGTATGCGTATTAACATCAATGATTGAGCAAGTTATTTCTTTTAGAATTGTTTAATTTCGATGATCAAAACTTTAGCCCTCAGAAGTGGAGCTGTAGAAACCAATGAAAACAGAAACTACTGAGAATGGATTATCTACTGAGGCTTAAACACATAACACCCTCTTTACCAAAGGCACATTTTTAATAGCCAAATCATTGGTTATAATGTTCATGTCACCAGAATGATTTTGGGTGAACTAATACTAGTTTAGATGGAGACTCTTCTAGCATTTATTTTTGATAAAATAATCATGGCAACGTTGCATTCCAATAAACATTTGCTTATATTAGCAAGTCATTGTACAAATGAAAACAGAGAATTAGCTTAGCTACATGAGCATAGATTAGCTACTAAGGCTTGAAAGCATGACACCATCTATAAATGGTCAAATGATTATTAGCTAAACCGTATGCTATATTGTTCATGTCACCAGAATGATTTTTGAAGGACTAACGTTAGATTAAACTGAGGTTAGTTAAATATATTTCCATTAGCTAACGTTACTAGCTAGCTAATGTTGTTAGCATTTATTGCTAACGTTAGCCATTTTTTGACTCTGCTAGGTAGTTTTATTTAAATGAAATAATCATGGCAACGTTGCATTCCACTAAATATTCGCCTATAGTAGCAAGGCATTGTACAAAAGAAAACAGTGGATTAATTAGCTACTGAGCATAGATTAGCTACTTAGACTGGAAAATATAACACCATATCTAAAAGGCAAATTAATAGCTAAACTGTTATAATGTTCATGTCATCATAATTTTAGATTGTATGAAGGAGTAACTAGCCAGATTCCTAATAAAAGCCACTAGCTGCTAACTAATGAGGCAATATGAATTCCATGTACAGTATAGTGTATTGCATTTGGGGTTATAGAGGGACAACAATATATTGTTTTGCTGGATGTAGCACAGTGCCCCATGATTTCACATTATACTTGTAATTTTACAAACTCTCCTGAGTATTTCGGACAATACATTCACAGCGGGATTGTTTTGAACAGATTTATTCGTGCAATTTTTTTAATGCCAACTCCATTACAGTGCCTTGCGAAAGTATTCGGCCCCCTTGAACTTTTCGACCTTTTGCCACATTTCAGGCTTCAAACATAAAGATATAAAACTGTAATTTTTTGTGAAGAATCAACAACAAGTGGGACACAGTCATGAAGTGGAACAAAATTTATTGGATATTTCAAACTTTTTTAACAAATAAAAACTGAAAAATTGGGCGTGCAAAATTATTCAGCCCCCTTAAGTTAATACTTTGTAGCGCCACCTTTTGCTGCGATTACAGCTGTAAGTCGCTTGGGGTATGTCTCTATCAGTTTTGCACATCGAGAGACTGAAATTTTTGCCCATTCCTCCTTGCAAAACAGCTCGAGCTCAGTGAGGTTGGATGGAGAGTGTTTG
>JACXGI010003733.1:0-25358 GCA_016801175.1 Esox masquinongy
GCACACAGCCAGTACTTGCCAGAAATTCCTGCAGTTCCTTTAATGTTGCTGTAGGCCTCTTGGAAGCCTCCCTGACCAGTTTTCTTCTCGTCTTTTCATCAATTTTGGAGGGACGTCCAGTTCTTGGTAATGTCTCTGTTGTGCCATATTTTCTCCACTTAATGATGACTGTCTTCACTGTGTTCCATGGTATATCTAAGGCTTTGGAAATTCTTTCGTACCCTTCTCCTGACTGATATCTTTCAACAATGAGATCCCTCTGATGCTTTGGATGCTCTCTGCGGACCATGGCTTTTGCTCTGAGATGCAACTAAGAAAATGTCAGGAAATCCTACTAGAACAGCTGAACTTTATTTGTGATTAATCAGAGTCACTTTAAATGATGGCAGGTGTGTAATGACTTCTATTTAACATGAGTTTGAATGTGATTGGTTAATTCTGAACACAGCCACATCCTCAGTTATAAGAGGGTGTGCACACTTATGCAACCAGGTTATTGTAATGTTTTTATTTTTCGTTTTTCCCACTCGAAGATTTCAGTTTGTTTTTCAATTGAATTGTTCACATTATAGGTCACATTAAAAGTGGAAAAGGTTCTGACATGATTTATCTTTGTCTCAATCTTTTCCATCACAAAACCTGGCATTTTAACAGGGTTGTGTAGACTTTTTATATCCACTGTATATGAAATTAATTTGAATAGGAAATATAGCAAAATGAATAGGAAGTATAGTTATCAACAAGGTTAGAAATAACAATTTTTAATTAAAATAATAATTGTGTCCTTCAAAATTTCTGCAAATTTCGGGAAATCTTCCGTTTGCCTAAATTACAACTTTGCAGACCTTTGCCATTCTAGTTGTCAATTTGTTGAGGTAATCTGAAGAGATTCAACCCCATGCTTCCTGAACCACAACACAAGTTTGATTGGCTTGATGGGCACTTCTTACGTACTATACGGTCAAGCTCCCACAACAGCTCAATAGGGTTGAGATCCGGTGACTGTGCTGGCCACTCCATTATAGACAGAATACCAGCTGATTTCTTCTTCCCTAAATAGTTCCCTATTAAATAGTTCATAGTTTGGAGCTGTGCTTTGGGTCATTGTCCTGTTGTGCGAGGAAATTGGCTCCAATCAAGCGCCATCCACAGAGTATGGCATGCCGTGGCAAAATGATGAAGTGATAGCACTCCTTCTTCAAGATCCCTTTTACCATGTACAAATCTCCCACTTTAGCACCCCCAGACCATCAAATTGCCTCCACCATCTTGACAGATGGCATCAAGCATTCCTCCAGCATCTTATAATTTGGTCTGCGTCTCATGAATTTTCTTCATTGTGATCTGAACACCTCAAACTGTCCATAACACTTTTTTCCAATCTTCCACTGTCCAGTGTCTGTGTTCTTTTGCCCAGTTGAGGACCTCTGAGGTGTCTGTTTCTCAAATTGGAGACTAATGTATTTGTCTTCTTGCTCAGTTGTGCCCTCCCACTCCTTTTTCTATTCTGGCTATAGACAGTTTGCTCTGTTCTGTGAAGGGAGTAGTAGACAGCGTTGTACAAGATTTACAATTTCTTGGCAATTTCTTAAATGGAATAGCCTTCATTTCTCAGAACAAGAATAGACTGATGAGTTTCAGACAATAGTTCTTTATTTCTGGCCATTTTGAGCCTGTAATCATACCCACAATTGCTGATGCTCCAGATACTGAACTAGTCTAAAGAAGGACAGATTTATTGCTTCTTTAATCAGCACAACAGTTTTCAGCCGTGCTATAATTATTGCAAAAAGGTTTTCTAATCATCATTTAGCCTTTTAAAATGATAAACACAACGTGCCATTGAAACACATGACCCCAAACTTTTAAATGGTAGTGTATATTTCCCCTATTATGCATGAAGGTGTTTAATTATTACGGTGTTAAAGTGTCTGTATATAAAATGTCTGTACATAAAGTTTCTGTACGCCTATTTTTTATGATTTCTTTCTGGCATACACTAAGTATTTGTGTTTATGTGATCTGTGTTTCTGTGATATGTAATCATTTTGGCTTGCTGTTTATCAAGGTTCATGCCCTAATTCTCTATTTGTATATATTCTCTCTAAATGTAAAAATATGTGGATGTCTGAAACTCATTAATTCAAAAAAGGGGTCCCATTAATAAGTAGCTAATTGTTGTTTATACTGTAATCTAATAGTAGAGTGCCCGCCGGAGGTTTCTACAGGTTAGCTGTCTTTTTTGTTTTAACAGTCTTCAAAATTTTATGTCAAATCACAAGGCCTATACCAGACCATAGCCTTTTACATTATGTACATTTATAGCATTCATGAAATAAATAATTTCCACGAGATACTGAATTTGACAAGTAAATATAGACATAGTTTGCATAGTCAATGATGTGCTGTCATTGGCAGCCAAGGTTATGAATTATTAGGTTGGATTCCTGCCGACAAAATCTCTGGTAAAATAGAAGGTGCTGTTTTCTCAGAGCCTGGCCCAGAGCACTTCTGATTGGATAGCCTAACTGCCTGAATGGGTCATTGATTTTGCCTCTGTGGCCTCTACCCATTTTTGCATTTTATTTTGTATGAGACCGGAAGACCGGAGGGATTTTTTGATGGAGACATTTGGCACTAGCACTCCTTGGAAAAGGCCACACCGAAACGTTTGTCATACTGGACACAATATTAATATCATCCATACCTTGAATAAATACTGTTACAGTAGGTTCCACTGTTTGGATATCAAAATAATACAAAGAATCCACTCCAGTCAAAGTTCCACCGGGATTTCTTTGTCCCACTTGATACCTAAGAAATATCAAGGGGTCACTGAGCTCTTATTGCTTGAGATCAAAGAAGTTAACCTTTATATGTTCGCCTGGAAACATTGTCAGTCAGCTGAGATGAAACAAGAGAGGTTAGGCTGTATTGAGTTTCCTTCCTGATTGGCTGAAACATTTCATGTTCTAACCTGAGCAGGAGGGGCAACAAGCCCGCCCATACAGTGCGTGGTCCCTACAGTTCCTTCAGATTTAAATATTTCTACAAATCAGCCTAAAATATTTCATGATGGACTGTCG
The DNA here is from genome assembly GCA_016801175.1 of Esox masquinongy. Classification (NCBI taxonomy): domain Eukaryota; kingdom Metazoa; phylum Chordata; class Actinopteri; order Esociformes; family Esocidae; genus Esox; species Esox masquinongy. The sequence goes on from JACXGI010003733.1 coordinate 3,087, forward strand.
TAGCTCCAATTAAGAAAGTAAACATTAGTTGCAGTTAGTGAGAATGGATCCTTGGACCCATAAACATTTAATGATTATGGGTCCAATTTAATGATTTATTCATTTAATGAATAAATAAACATTTTGATTAATTTTACATCCTTTCCATACCTTTTATTGTGGCTAGCAATAAGACAATGGCTGTGTCCAAGACCATTAAAATTACTGTGGTCAATTGCAGACTGACTGATCTACAAATCACCTTGCATCATCATTAATTTGTTATTATTTGTGAATCAGTCATTTGTGTCATCTCAAATATGACCTCATGTAAACTCATGTATCCAGTTAACATAGGCTACAAACTATTTAACCAAACATTCCTCTGAAACTATTTAATGTTTTTAAGTTGTTTATTTTGTTATTAGAATATATACAGTATATATCAGGCCTACATTGAAACATTCTAACGACGCCTACAAAAAATAGAAAAGAAAAAAGAAACGACTGTGCTTCATTTTTCAACTCGTGCACAATTTATCTCTGCTTCAGTCTGATCCACATTACCCTACAGTACTGATAACAACAGCTGCAGGTAGTCCAGTGAAGCCTATGCACTCTGATCCTATCTGTGTCAGGGCAGGAGTTGTGAAGTATTAACCTAATATATTTTAAGCTGAAGCTATGTATTTATAACTTGCCCCATTTATTTGTGTTCTGAGAAAATGAGAATCTGATCATGTTTTATATTTTAACTTTGACTGGCTAGGCATAGGCCTTTTCAGTCCAGAGTTATTCACTGCAATTAGTCAATTAACTTAATAGTAATGACATACCGTTACTAAGTAACTTTCTAATTACTGATGTGAAGACCTACTACATGACGCAACCCCCATGAAGCAAGATCATTCCTGTTAGTTCTTTGGTGCAAGTTGTTGGGTCAGTCTTAAGACCTCTCTCAGTAGTTTTAAAATAGAATTCACAAAAACATGTGCAAGTTGCTGCATTTTGATGGTTTCCCTAGTGCCTGGGGTATTAAGAAATAACAACAACATATTTCCTGATTCAAAAAATAATCTGGTCTCTTAATAGCCCATATATAAAAAAGGTTTTACTGCAGATTTATTAATATGTTATACCTGATAATGAACTGAGTTGGTCAGGTTAGACCATAGAGATGCAATTGTGTTGGCAACATAATTTTTTAAATATGTTAAATGTGTCCTTCAGAGTGCGAATCTGCCAATATAAGGTACATGCACATGTACAGATAGACCCTAGGGTGGGCTTGAGCCCCTGCTCTTTTCCCCTCAGACTCCACAAATGCCCTGTTTGGTGGTTCTGTCTGTGTGATGCGCATTACGCATCAACACAACCTCCATTCCTTTTTCTTGCGCCATAGATCCCGGGATTTTCTGATTCAGCACATGCCCCTGTTTTTTGCTTGAGCCACTGCCCCCCAGAAATGTATGTGTACAGCCCTGAAAAGGCACTTGTGCATAGCATTGCATGTTTTTGCTCCGTTTGTCCCTGTAAAAAGTTCCCAGGTCACAAAAACGTCTGTAATTTTCCAACCGTTTGAGCTACAGAGCTTAAATCATCCCAAAGAAAAAGTGTTGAAAACATGCTGGTCTTTTTGACTGTCACATTTACATGTTGAACTGTACAATTTTTTTTCTAAAACAGGTCTTGTCACGGTAGAAAACATTAACTGACAGTTGGAGCAAAGTCATAAATACAGTATTTACCCTTAGTAGAGTCTCTGGAACACAAGGATGGGTTTGCTGTACTGCGCCTAAAAGCCTATCTATCACTGTAACTAAACTGAGCACAGTTGGAATATATATGGGTAAATATGAAGGCCTATTACTGCCTCAAAAAAAGCTACAGCCGTTTTCGATACAACTTGGAACTGGGAACTCAGAAATGTTTGCCCTCAAACTTCAGACTTCAGTATGTTGAAGTCAACAGTGAACTGTAAAAAGCTGGTTTTAAGCTGGAAAATTGATTTGTGGAGTCAACTCAGAATTCCAAGTAGGTAACCCAGGCAACATCCTGTGACTTTGGACTTTAAGTTCTAAAGATCATTGACGCTTGACCTCTTATTTCAATGTCTACTTAGGTGTGCGTAGTAATATACTGTTAGTAATATAGTTGCAAATTATAAATGTTGTTTGATGTTTACATTAGCCTTTGTCTTCAATCAAAACATGCTGGCATGGCAGGGATGGTATTCCATAGTTTTCTCAGGGCAGCCAGCAACAATTTTAGAATTTAATAGGCTGTTAGTTTAATGTCAGATAAAATCAAATATTCGGAAAATGTCTAAACATTTCATCAGTTTCTAAAACAAGGCTCTGCTATTATCATTTATACAGTAACATTGGGCTGAACGAGACAGCCCTGCTTTGAGAATGAAAACTTTCAGGAAAGTGTCATGCTCTACATCTGGAGGTAGTGGTCAAGACATAAGAATTTTGCAAGTTTATGCTTTAGTTAATGCTGTCAACAATTAACACATCTAAAATCTCTGGAAAATGTGAATAGTCATTTTAATGTTTAACTGTTACAAAGTTTTATATCTTGTAATTTTTTGGCCTTGTTAAATCTTGTTCAGTCTCTTAAATTAAATACCATAAATGCTTTCTTGTTAGCTAGAAATATTGTTTGAATTGTCTGTTATAATATTTGTTGGTAATACTGTATATCAACCTATTACGTACTTCTTAAAGATATGTTTTCATGTTAGCATGCTAACTTGCATTAAGACAGACAGGTGGAATAGTTAGCCCAGCTAACCATCACTAGAATTCACTGACTAAAATTGAAGTAACTGTGAGTGTAATGTAGTTACAGTTGTGCTCATAAGTTTGCATACCCTGGCAGAAATTGTGAAATTTTGGCATTGATTTTGAAAATATGACTGATCGTCTTTTATTTAAGGATAGTGATCATATGAAGCCATTTATTATCACATAGTTGTTTGGCTCCTTTTTGAATCATAATGATAACAGAGATCACCCAAATGGCCCTGATCAAAAGTTTACATACCCTTGAATGTTTGGCCTTGTTACAGACACACAGGGTGACACACACAGGAGAAAACGGCAATTAAAGTTGAATTTCCCACACCTGTGGCTTTTTCATTTGCAATTAGTGTCTGTGTATAAATAGTCAATGGGTTTGTTAGCTCTCACGTGGATGCACTGAGCAGGCTAGATGCTGAGCCATGGGGAGCAGAAAAGAACTGTCAAAAGACCTGTGTAACAAGGTAATGGAACTTTATAAAGACAGAAAAGGATATAAAAAGATATCCAAAGCCTTGCAAATGCCAGTGAGTACTGTTCAATCACTTATTAAGAAGTGGAAAATTCAGGGATCTCTTGATACCAAGCCAAGGTCAGGTAGACCAAGAAAGATTTCAGATAAAACTGCCAGAAGAATTGTTCGGGATACAAAGAAAAACCCACAGGTCACCTCAGGAGAAATACAGGCTGTTCTGGAAAAAGACGGTGTGGTTGTTACAAGGAGCACAATACGACGATACTTGAACAAAAATGAGCTGCATGGTCAAGTTGCCACAAAGAAGCCTTTACTGTGCCGATGCCACAAAAAATCCTGGTTACAATATGCCCAGCAACACCTCGACTCGCCTCACAGCTTCTGGCACACTATAATTTGGAGTGACGAGACCAAAATAGAGCTTTATGGTCACAACCATAAGCGCTATGTTTGGAGAGGGGTCAACAAGGCCTATAGTGAACAGAATACCAGCCCCACTGTGAAGCATGGTGGTGGCTCACAAAAGACTGCACACTGTCATTGATGCTAAAGGGGGCAAAACACAGTATTAAGAACTAAGGGTAAGCAGACTTTTGAACAGGGGTCATATCTTTTTTTTTTGTTGCCATTTTTTGTTTTATGATTGTGCCATTCTGTTATGACCTACAGTTGAATGTGAATCCCATAAGAAATAAAAGACGTGTTTTGCCTGCTCACTCATGTTTTCTTTACAAATGGTACATATATTACCAATTCTCCATGGGTATGCAAACTTTTGTGCACAACTGTAACTGGTGACACTGAATATGTAGATAATGAACAATATCTGTACGGGAGCTTTCCTCCCATTATTATAAAAAAAGGTTTAACTATGTATATCACTATTGCTTGAAATCTGGCTTGACCGCATTGACAGAGGATTACACAACCTCACTGAACCCTATCATTTTGTTGAAAATGCCACTTTTCCTTGAGGACCTAATATTATGTCCAACAAGACAGATACATTGAAGTTGAGAGATGAACACTGCGGAGGACTGACGCGATCTAAGACAATGGACTGCCATAGAATTATGTACTTTCATGTACATACATCAATATGCTCACTCCAGAATTTTTTTCAGATATTTTAGGAGGTACGTACAGTATGCTCCTAAAATATCACCTCATATACAGCAATGAACTGGGAGCAATTAGGGTTAACTCTCTTGCTCTGGGAAAGAGCAAAAGATCTTTCACCTTGACAGCCCAGGGATTATAACCAGTAACCTTTTGTTTACTGGCCCAGTTCTCTTGACCACTAGGCTACCCTGCTACCACATTCAATTTTAAATTTATTCATTTACATTCCCCATGTTATATTAAAGGCGTTATCTACAGTATCCCCACACACAAAATTCATGAAACTACTAACTTGGTAAAAGCCTATACTGTACCTTTGGAAAGTATTAAGATTACTTCACTTTCTCCACATTTTGTTATGTTATAATATCAATTTATATAAATGTACAATTGATTAACTTAAGTTTTGCCATTAATTTACACACTATACCTAATAATGACATTTATAGATATTATTGCCAATTACTGAAAATAGAAAACTGAAATATCTCATGTATTTATTCAGACCCTTTATTCAGTACTTTGTAGAAGCATCTTTGGCAGTGCTCACAGCACTATATGTTATACAAGTGGGTATAGTAACTGATTTCACCATGATTTACGAGGAAGTGGTCTGTCTGTGAAATGACACGCTATGACATTTACTTGCACACCAGATTGCCAAACCATCCATTATATGGTATGCACATACTTGTCTAGAACACATACATCTGCTTATAGAGTCATGACAAAGTATACACCAATCAGCCATAACTTTATGACCACCTGCCTAATATTGTGTAGGTCCCCCTTTTGCCGCCAAAACAGTCCTGACCCATCAAGGCATGGACTCCACTAGACCTCTGAAGATGTGCTGTGGTATCTGGCACCAAGACGTTAGCAGCAGATCCTTCAAGTCCTGAAAGTTGCGAGGTGGAGCCTCCATGGATCGGACTTGTTTGTCCAGCACATCCCACAGATGCTCGATTGGATTGAGATCTGGAAAATTTGGAGGCCAAGTCCACACCTTGAACTCGTTGCTGTGTTCCTCAAACCATTCCTGAATCATTTTTGCTTTGTTGGCAGGGCACATTATCCTGCTGAAAGAGGCCAATGCCATCAGGGAATACCGTTGCCATGAAAGGGTGCACATTGTCTGCAACAATGCTTAGGTAGGTGGTACATGTCAAAGCAACATTCACATGAATGACAGGACCCAAGGTTTCCCAGCAGTACATTGCCCAAAGCATCACACTGCCTCTGCCGGCTTGCCTCCTTCCCATAGTGCATCCTGGTGCCATGTGTTCTCCAGGTAAGCGACGCACACACACCCGGCCATCCATGCGATGTAAAAGAAAACGTGATTCTTTAGACCAGGCCACCTTCTTCCATTGCTCTGTGGTCCAGTTCTGTTGTTCACGTGCCCATTGTTGGCGCTTTCGGCAGTTACAGGGGTCAGCATGGGCACCCTGACTGGTCTGCGACTACGCAGCCCCATACACAACAAACTGCGATGCACTGTGTTCTGACACCTTACTATCAGTACCAGCATTGTTCAGCAATTTGAGCTACAGTAGCTCGTCTGTTGGATTAGACCACACGGGCCAGCCTTCGCTCCCCACCTGCATCATTGAGCTTTGGCTGCCCATGACCGGTTCACCACTTTTCCTGCCTTGGACCACTTTTGATAGGTACTGACCACTGCAGACCGGGAGCACCCCACAAGGGTTGTGGTTTTGGAGATGCTCTGACCCAGTCATCTAGCCATCACAATTTGGCCCTTGTCAAAGTTGCTCAGATCCTTACATTTTTCCTGCTTCTAACACATCAACTTTGAGGACACAATGTTCACTTGCTGCCTAATATATCCCACCCACTGACAGGTGCCATGATAACGAGATCATCAGTGATATTCACTTCACCAGTCAGTGGTCATAATGTTATGGCTGATCGGTGTATGTTTTGTTTAAATTTACTCAAAGTACACACTGCGGAATCACATTCATCTACTAAATCTAATCTACCATGTTTGATATGCTCAAGCAAAGAATTGGGCTAATTTTTCATCCCTTTTTGCCGGGTTTTGAGTTGTCATTGGCTGGAAATTTTAGCTGAATCAGCAGCGTTGTCCTAGCTACCTGATTTGAGCAAGAAATTTAATCTTTACAAAGTTGAACGTGTTTGGAACATTGAAAATATGAGAGAAGTCTAAACTTTAATTGAGGTAAGATTGAGCCTTTCATGCTCATCTTAACCAAGTATGTCAATAATTCTGTAGGTTATTGTGGGCAGTTTGAAAAATCATACTCCCATGCATATGCTTGCATGTAGATTAATGCACTTCAAGTCTGTAGTGGGTTTGACTGAGTAAAAGTTAAATTGGTGACCATTTCAGGGGAGCTGAGCTCCCGTACTTGAATATTTGAGATACAACTGGCACTATTTTCATCGGCCGCTCTAACCTATAATCCTGTGGGGTTAATGAGTTTAAACAGACTAATTAGGGGTTTCACGAAATTATACTGCAGGGGCTTAGAAATATGAAAACATTGATAAAGTATGGTAATATTTAGTAGAAAACAATGTTGGCATCATTATTATATTATCATCAAATGTGCTTAACATTTATACAGCAAAGATCTGGTGGACTCCACTCAATATCAACTAGTTAGTTAACATTATATTGCATATAAAAAAAAATTGGTGACATCAAAATGATTACAAAAGGTTTTGCTACTACTGATTAGCCTTCTATAGAGATGGTATTGTGTTTTCAAGGCTTAGTAATGCCCTTTAGACCAAATCTTCATCAGGCCCCTTAGATGATGCATTGAGGAGAATGCTCAGTTGGACATCAGCCCCAAAACAAACTTTCAAAACAGTATTGTGATCAATTGTGCAATTCCATTAATATTGATTTGTCATTGTTTGAGTTGTCAGATTTATATATATGGCCCAAGCACGGAATATAGACAGTCCTTGTGTTCGAGCAAGACAGTTTAAATGTAGCCTATTACTTGCAAGTTCCTAATAAAAAGACATTTATGGCATTATTTCCACCCTTCCAAACTAAGAGGAGGTGACAAAAGTAGAGTAAGATCCTTCACATTACTATTATTGTTAAGGTATCACCTGATGTCCGCCAAATTCGTCAAATGTATTGCGGTGGATGTCATTGATTGTCAATGGAGCAGTCTATATAAAGTTTCTAAAATGAGAAATGTATTATTATTACTAAGTCATGTGGTCTATTGTTTAATTTCATGAATAGTTTTTACTGGCATAATATGGCACTGACATCAATAAAAACAAAGTTAAAATTTCATTAGCTAGCTATGTAGTTAATGCTCATTATATCTGTATGTCTAAAAAAGCACTATGGATTTCAAAGATGAGTGTCAGATATTTCAGCCAGAGCCTAAACGATGGGCCCCAGGGCTCCATGACAGCACTTAAAGGTTGCATGAACAACAAATACTGACAGTTGGTTAGCTAGCTAGTTAGAACAAAGATTTTTTTGTGTACAATTGTAAAGCTCAGGTTCTGAGTTGTGTTTGACTTAGGTTAAGGAGAGGAAATGTGACGAGTCATATCTGCATGCTGATTTTACTGGCAATCAGGGATAACCTTCCTGCAGTGGATATAAAAAGTCTACACAACCCTGTTAAAATGCCAGGTTCTAGTGATGTAAAAGAACGAGACAAAGAAAAACCATGTCAGAACTTTTTCCACCTTTAATGTGACCTATAATGTGAACAATTCAATTAAAAAACAAACTGAAATCTTTGAGGGGGAAAAATAAAAAATAAAAAATTCACAATAAACTGTTTGCATAAGTGTGCACACCCTTAAACTAATACTTTGTTGAATCACCTTTTGATTTTATTACAGCACTCAGTCTTTTTGGGTAGGAGTCTATTAGCATGGCACATCTTGACGTGGCAATATTTGTCCACTCTTCTTTGCAAAAGCGCTCCAAATCTGTCAGATTGCGAGGACATCTCCTGTGCACAGCCCCCTTCAGATCACCACACAGATGTTCAATTTGATTCAGGTCTGGGCTCCGCTGGGCCATTCCAAAACATAAATCTTCTTTTGGTGAAGCCATGCTTTTGTGGATTTGTGCTTTGGGTTGTTGTCGTGCTGATAGGTGAACTTCCTCTTCATCTTCATCTTTCTAATGGACGCCTGAAGGTTTTGTGCCAAAATTGCCTGGTATTTGGAACTGTTCATAATTTCCTCCACCCTGACTAAGGCCCCGATTCCAGCTGAAGAAAAACAGCCCCAAAGCATGATGCTGTCACCACCATGCTTCACTGTGGGTATGGTGTTCTTTGGGTGATGTGCAGTGTTGTTTTTGCGCCAAACATACCTTTTGGAATTATGGCCAAATAGTTCAACCTTGGTTTCATCAGACCATAACACATTTTCCCACATGCTTTTGGGGGACTTGATAATTGTTTTTGCAAACTTCAGCCGGGCTTGGATGTTTTTCTTTGTAAGAAAAGGCTTCTGTCTTGCCACCCTACCCCATAGCCCATTCATATGAAGAATACGGGAGATTGTTGTCACATGTAGCACACAGCCAGTACTTGCCAGAAATTCCTGCAGTTCCTTTAATGTTGCTGTAGGCCTTTTGGAGGCCTCAGCAACATCCAGTTCTTGGTAAAGAACTGGAGGGACGTCCAGTTCTTGGTAATGTCTCTGTTGTGTCATATTTTCTCCACTTGATGATGTCTGTCTTCACTGTGTTCCATGGTATATCTAATGCTTTGGAAATTCTTTTGTACCCTTCTCCTGACTGATATCTTTCAACAATGAGATCCCTCTGATGCTTTGGAAGCTCTCTGCGGACCATGGCTTTTGCTCAGAGATGCAACTAAGAAAATTTCAGAAAAATCCTACTACAACAGCTGAACTTTATTTGTGATTAATCAGAGTCACTTTAAATGATGGCAGGTGTGTAATGACTTCTATTTAACATGAGTTTGAATGTGATTGGTTAATTCTGAACACAGCCACATCCCCAGTTATAAGAGGGTGTGCACACTTATGCAAGCAGGTTATTGTAAGGTTTTTATTTTTCATTTTTCCCCCTCGAAGATTTCAGTTTGTTTTTCAATTGAATTGTGTGTGGTGTGTAGACTTTTTATATCCACAGTAGGAAGGTTATCCCTGATTGCCAGTATTTCACAGGGGTGTGTAGACTTTTTATATCCACTGTATATATAGGACCAATAAATATAATGGATTGTTGACTTCTTTGTGACTTTCCTACCGCATGGAGATATGCTATGTACTAAACGTCATCATAGCATGGTGATCAAGCACACATTCAAACAGTAAAACTGTACATTTGCGGTGACCTTCAAACCATAGTGGGAGAGATAGTGGAGATGATTATAGCAATAATGTTGTAATGTACAGTTTAACAAACAGCAGATATAAAATAGGTTGAAAATGACAAGGTTGAATAACACATTATAAAAGTACAATTCTCTGATTAGGTTCCATTGTATTATAATTGTGGTAAGAAGTTAAAAGACGGACTTGTAAACACAGAATAGAAACTGTTCAATATTCTACATATTCTATCTATTATCTCACCTGTGTCTTTGTGTGTGTGATCCATGTTTATGTGGGTGGAAAATATAACGGAAAAACCTAAAAATATGTTCATTTCGAGGACCTAATAAGTAGTTGGACCACCCTTTGCCTTCAGAACTGCTCCAATGCTTCTTGGATTGCTGTCATACAAATCCAGAACTGTGTGTTGTGGGATATTTCACCATTCTTCAAGGAGGAAAGGCTCCTGTTCTTTGAGATGTAGCAAATAGAGAGAAAGATTGCTTTTAAGGGTGTTCCCCTTGGCACATAATAATAATTTAGCAATTTTGTGACCGATGCACCTGTAATTTGGGCACCAAATTTTGGCCTGTTTGGAACTCTGTTAGTTGCCTCAAGTACTATACTAATTGTCAGACCTCTTTTATAGCTGAGACACATTTACTTCAAATTACACTACCTAATGTGACCTCAACAGCTGTGTTTTTAATTGTGATTTAGTTACATCAAAGTAGTAGTCCTTTTCCATGTGGTGTTTGTGTTATTTTGTCCACCCCCTGTAAAGTGTTGAAAAAAATAGTTAAACCTGAAAAATCAGTTCCTACAAGTTTACACTTTTTTTGGAGTTCCTCACTAGGGAAAATGCAATTTCCAGCTTAGAGGTTAGGTTTAGGGAAAATGTACAATTGGGCATAGTGTTAGAATTGGGATTACTTTTAGGTTTAGGCATTACCAGTCAGGTGTAGGGTAATGTGTTAGGGCTTGGCTAAGTATAGGCATGTTAGGTGATTGGATTACATTGTTGTTAGGATCAGGGTTTGGGTTATGTTTAGGGCTAGGAAATAGGGAACATGCATTTCTTACTTAGGGTTAGGTCTCAGGTCCCCACAAGAATAGAAAACAAATGTGTACATGTGAAAATATGTGAACGTGTGAAGGTGGGTGTGTGCGTGTGTGGGTGCAATATAGAAACCTTGTAGTAGTTGTAAGGGCAAACATGTTTTCTTGCTCTAGTCTAGGACAATGTGTCCCTGGCTATAGTTTATGCATTTACATTCATTAGCATAGTCAACTTATGCTTGTCCACCTTTTACTGTTGGATGATATTTCTATCAAGCTCTACTCGAAAACTTTTCCCATTTTGTAGCTGGAGTAAAGTCCCCTCAGCTGTAACTTCTCCTTTAACAAATCCTGTGTGTATCATGTAAAGTAGTAGTGCACAGTTTTAGTATCCATCCCCATGTAGTATACAGGCAGGCCTATTACTTGAATTTGACACCAGTGTCTTCACTTCCGCTTTAAATTGTTGTTCTATGTAAATGTTGTAAAATTGAAGGAAGGTTAAAAAATGAAATGTGCAGGACTGAAAAATGTATCTGTGGAAATAAATATATAAATACCTCTTGCTATAGTATAACATACAATGAAAAGAAAATCAAATGTAATTTCTCATTGGTCTGGGTTTGCCCACTGTAGGGGTTAACTGCAATGCATTGTATACGGTTGGCTGAGAGGGTCATCCGCTGCCACCCGCCCTGGATCAAGGTTTTATTTATTTATTTTTTCAAGAAGCTTTTCCAAATATGTGGTCTTTGTCACCAGCCAGTTTCCTTCTTTCTGTTGGTTTCTGAATTTCAGCTCAACAACATCATCATCCAAAGCAAAATCTACAACATCATGCACAGCATTGTCTTGCCCAAAAGTAGGGTTTGTATATTACACAAGAAAACTGTGCTTCCAGTACACATGTACAGCTACAGCATGATTTCTAATCTAGCCCATATCTCTTTGAACAAAAACGTTCTCCTCTATTTTTCCCTACTGTCTCAGTGCGCCACCTATTCATGTGGCCCAGGCTAAGCTGCTTGTGAAGGCTGCTCACTAAGGCTCAAGCGAAGTGGAGAAAATGTAAATCTGTTCTATTTCTGAAATGATACCATTGTTGGGGCAATTCAACTTAAAGCCAATGTAAGGTGGGGGCTTGGATTTTCGTCATTTTAGGGGCAAGGTCATTTCGCCTTCGGTGTCAAAAAAATGTTTAGGGCACAAAGGCCACTGAGTGAAATAAGAGGATTTGGAGATACAAATAAACAAATTGAATTTCCTATAAGAAACAAAAACATCGATGACATCATATTGAAAGTTAAAGGTGCACTATGCAACTTTAACGCCACCTATCGGCAGTGAGTTGAGTATCGGTTCTACAACTCCATTAGGATCTGACACTATCATTACTAATACTGATCGGTCTGAAGCAGTGTCACCTCCAACAGTCGATGCTGGAGCAATGAATACAGACTTTCGTTGCAAATGGGGTTAAAGTTGATGGGCCCTTTCCATAACTACAGAACAAACAAAGCAAACAGCTAAACCAATCAAAAAGTCATCTGGGCTATCTATTGCGTTAGATGCATTGCCATATTGCTGAGACTCCTTGATGGTTAGCTAGCGAACATGAAACCCTAATCGTGCTAGCTAGCGCTAGCTGGAACAATAATGTGCACACTCTGACCAGTTTGCACAAGCCTAAATCTAGCTAAAAGGCAATATATTTGCTTCTTCCAATATTCGCTTATGCATTAGGTTTGGTCAAACAACCCACAATGCATGTTCGTTTTTCACTTTGTCCATCCCCATCACTGTTCACACAAACTTCAGCTCTCGCCATCAAATGCAAAGTTTACCGTGGTTTTACCCCGTGCTTTGTCTTATGCTCGCGTTGCTTCCGTATATATTAGTTTCTGGAGCATTCATTGTAGGCTACACGGACCCAAACAAAGCTTTTCATTTACAATGGCGGGTCATTGGCCTTCACCTGACACACCTTAAAGGAAGAACACCAAATCCTCAACATAGGCAACACAACAGGTGTGGTGTAACAAACACAAACTGAGTTTACACATGTTAACACGATGCACAAATTCAAATTGAACTGGCATCGATACAGTCACCTACACGATCATTCCTGCCCAAGGATTCTCATGCCACGCCTACGTCGCATCTGGAAATGTCCCCAGTTAATCCGAACACCACTTCAACCGTAACACCATGTCGAGTAATGTCAAACCTAACGTTTTATTCTTGGAGCTCTGAAAAAGCATTCAGGTGTATACTCCCACTTGGAGGTCGGAACCTTCCCACTTCCCAGTTATTCATGAACACACCTTTCAAAACAGAGAGGTTTAATTCAGTTAAGCACAAGATAAGTCAGCTATCTATCGATTGATAACTAGCTAGCTTCCTTGCCTGCATGCATGTAGTCCGTTCTTGTAGTTCTCAGCTGCGCTCCTGCTAGTGGCTTTGAATGATGCGATGTGTGACGTTGCTTCCAAAATCATCAGATAGTGATATTGATTGGTTGTCCATGGTGAAATCATGATTCTGTGCGAACTACAATGTACATTTTAAGTTTGGTTTAAGACACACTTTACACCCAAACTTACGAACAAACAAACCGACTGCTGGCCACAAGATTTTAACAGTAGCAGGAGTACAAAGAACATGGTGGCCGTAGGGCATGCATTGATTTTTGGGGCATCACTGCCAGAGCGAAGGGCAACGATGGCCACGCATCGAGGCCGTCGTGAAATTCCTACCCTGGTAAGAAGTATTAAAGCTAGCGTTTAATCACAAATCCCTTGTACACAATAACAGCAGTAAGTCTGTGACCCATTGACATCAGCAAACCCTTGGTATCATCCTTTGAGATGCTTTGCCAAGCTTTTACTGCAACCATTTTGAGCTGCTGCTTAGAAGAGTTTCTGACTTCAGTGTCCTTTTCAAGTGAAAATACACGATCAATCGTATTTGACTTTACTAGTCTAGAACTTTCCACTTTTTTCCGTTATGAACTCCTTATTTACGTTGGCAGTGTGTTTTGGGTCATTGTCCTTTTACGTTTACATTTTAGTCATTTAGCAGATGCTCTTATCCAGTGCGACCTACAATAAGTGCATTCTTTAAAAGGTGTCTTGGAAAAACAACATCTGACAATCATAATAAATAGATTTTCCTTCAACAAAGCCATTAGTTGGCGAACTCAGTGCCAGAGAAATCAAAGTTAATTGCATTTTTTTATACAGTATATGGTGTGATGGGGCTGGGGGAGGATACACAATTAAGATAATTTCGCGTTGTGAAGCTCCGCTGAATGAGTCTGGTTGCTTTCTTGTCCATTGGTGGCCAAGATGCTTCTGTACACTTGTGAATCAATTTTGCTGCTGCCATCATTCGTTACTTCATCAATGAATATAAATGAGCCCGTTTCAGAGGCAGCCATGCACGCCCATGCCATGACAATACTTTCACCACGCTTCACAGATGAGGTGGTACGCTTTGGATCATCTATACTGTAGTTCCTTTCTTTCTCCACAGTTTTAGCTGTCTGTAAAACTTTCAAATCACTGTACTTTTTAGCAAAGTCTATTCTGGTCTTTCTGTTTTTTGGTGTTGATTGAGGTTTGCATCTTGCAGTGAAACTTTTGTAATTCTGCTGCCAAAATCTTGAAGATTGTGTCACTTTCACCCCAGCATTGTCGGCGGTTGTTGGAGATTTCAGTGACACTTATTTTAGGGTTATTTTCCCAGCTTTGGTTATTTTACTGTCATCAATTGCTGTTGCTTTCCTTGTTTGCCCTGGTTATTGCAGATAAACAATTAAAAACTAATCAGTCTAATCAATTGATCTGGCTATCTGGCTCTTCTTTTAGTATCCAAATTGCTTGCTCATCTTTCATAGACTTCTCCCTAGTCTTCATATTGGATTAGGCCTGCTGACACAAAACGCAGACTCCAAAAGCAAAAGAAAAGGATGGAGCGGATACATTCACAGCTCTTGTATGTGTCAACAATCAATGCAATAGAGAACACCTGATCCATTAGAAACACCTATGAGCCAAATGTCCCAATACTTATGCTCACGTCAAATGGGGGGATGTGACTCTGACAGTGCTTTTTTTCTTAGTTGGCAAAACATACCCTACATGGCCAAAAGTATATGGACACCTGACCATCACACATATATATGAGCTTGTTGGACATCCCATCCCAAAACCATGGGCATTAAAATGGAGTTGGCTCGCCCTTTGCAGCTACAGTATAACAGCCGCTACTCTTTTTGGAAGGCTTTCCACAAGATTTTGGAGTGTCTCTGTGGGGATTTGTGCCCATTCAGCCAAAAGAGCATTTGTGAGGTCAGGCATTGATGTTGGATGAGAAGGCCTGGCTCGCAATTGCCATTCCAATTCAATGGGTTTGAGTTCAGAACTCTGTCTTTTTGGACCCCGCTTTGTGTACAGGGGCACAGTCATACTGGAACAGGAAAGGGCATTCCCAAACTGTTGCCGCAAAGTTGGAAGCACCCAGTTGTCTAAAATGTCTTTGTATCCTGTAGCATTAAGATGACTCTTCATTGGAACCAAGGGGCCTAGCTCAAACCCTGAAACACAGCCCCAGACCATTATCCCTCTTCCACCAAACTTTACAGTTTTCCATCATCAGACTGCCAGATAGTGAAGTGTGATTAATCACTCCAGAGAACACGTTTCCACTGCTCCAGAGTCCAGTGGCGGTGTGGTTTACACCACTCCGGCTGACGCTCGGCATTGCGCATGTTAATGTGAGGCTTGTGTACAGCTGCTCAGCCATGGAAACCCATTTTGTGAAGCTTCCAACGTACTGTTATTGTGCTGATGTTGCTGCCAGAGGCAGTTTGGAACTCTGTGGTGAGTGAGGCAACAGATGATAGGCGGGTTTTACATACTCTGTGAGTTTCCACTTCACAATTTTAGCACTTACACTTGACTGGGGGAGATCTAGTAGGGCAGAAATTTCACTTGTGGCAAAGGTCGCATCTTATGACAGTGCCACGTTTAAAGTCACTTAACTCTTCAGTACTACCCATTGTACTGCCAGTGTTTGTCTATGGAGATTTCATGGCTATATGCTGGATTTTATGCACTGTGGTCAATGGGTGTGGCTGAAACACCTGAACTCAATAATTAGTAGGGGTGTCCACATACTTTTGGCCATAAAATGTGTTGAAAAGGACAGAAATAAAAGCAGACATTCTGTACTTTTGCCTCATATTCATCTTTTAATCATATGTTGTGTAAAAATAGCAGTTTTAACTTTACTGTCCATATACTTATGGAAGGCACAGTAAGTAATACAGATATCAAAAATAGATATTCAGTTCTACATCTTAGCATCAAAGAATCAGTTACACAATGTTTTAACAAAATACAAAAAATGTCTGCGTTCATCTTTTCTAGGAGTAGACAGGAGTATGCAAACAAATAAATGTAAGAGCACAATTAAAGTATTTGAGTTTTTTGATGATAATGAACTAAACTAAACTAAAAATGAATTGATAAAGGTTCATCATTCAGCACAGCAGTCTTTTTAGGGACAGGCTGTTACTTTGTTAACTGGCTTGTGCTTGTCATGAGGGAACACATTTCAGATTTTGACCTCTTCCCTAGTAACAGTGGCAGCTGCTTAGAGCTCATGTCGACATTTCTGTATTGTACATTCTTTATTGTAATATTTTGAGATACTGGATTTTTGATTTCCATGAGCTGTAAGCCGTAATCATCAAGATTGAAACAAAAAAGGCTTGAAATCTTTCACTTTATGTGTAATGAATCTAGAATATACAGCTCCGGAAAAAAATTAAGAGTCCACTGCACCTTTTTCTTTCCTTTCCAAAAAAGTCGAAAAGGTAGGTTTTGAGTGAGGAATAGAAGGGTTAAAATTAAGAGACCATTGCAAATTGAACGCTTCTGTTCCTCACTCAAAACTTTCGTTTTCAACTTTTTTGGAAAGGAAAGAAAAAGGTACAGTGGTCCCTTAATTTTTTCCGGAGCTGTATGAACGTGTCACTTTTTGATTTGAATTACGGGAAAAAATGAACTTTTCCAAGATATTCTAATTTTTTTGATGCACCTGTATACTAACTTTACTAAGGAATTGATTTTGAGATACCATACCATGGATCAGTTGGCAATTTTTAGGACCTACGTAAAAATTATTATTTTAAATTACAGTGTTAACCAGCTAGTCCCATTTTTTCCAGGGTAGTAGTGAATGCATACATTTTATTTACTTTTTTATACTGGTGCCCCAAAGAAATCAAACCCACAACCCTGGTTTTGCAAGAATTAGGCTCTTTCCAAGTGAAATACACAGCTTGTGGATGTTGTACCAAAAAAACAATTCTCTTGTTACAGAGACCCCATTGAGTCTAAAGTGTATTTATTATTTTTTTAGGCCCAACCATTTGATTGTAACATTTAATTTTAGGATTTGCAGCCGTTTTTATACATAGTGCCTTCGTTTTAGGGGACCAAACGTAATTCGACAAATTTACATAATCTTAAATAAAGTTGTCATATTTAGTATTTAGTTGCAAATATGTTGCATTTGATGACTAATTCGATCAATTGGATTCAGGTCAGGTGATTGACTTGGCCAGTCAAAAACATTCCATGTTTTGGCCTTGAAAAATGAAGTTGTAAACCACGATTGCATTCAGTATGAACATAAACCGGTGCAATTAATTTTACTATCAACGTGCTATTGGTCATTAATGACTCGCTATTATGTTGCTTATTAATGCTTCATTATTATATTGTTCCTTAATGTAATCGATTGAAAATGAAAAACTCCTTGTAAGGAATAACATTTACAGTTAAGGTTAACTTAGGGTTAAGTTTAGGCATGATGGTACTGGCGTTAGGGTAGGAATACAGTTAGGGTTAGGTTACCGTTAAGGTTAGGCATCACATTAGTGAGGTTAGAATTAAGATGACAGTTAAGGGTAAGGTTACAAACATAGAAAATGCCTGTCTAAACAACACAATTCCACAACAAAAACTCACTGGAATCGAACTCACAACCATCGGACTGATAGTCAGCTGCGGAATTGCCTCACCATCCGCACCCACAATCCCCTAGCAAACAGACACTCTATTTAATTATTAATAAATTCATAACTGCCCCTGGCGGCCAGTTTCAAACGGTAGGTAAATGGCGCTTCTCATATGTTGACACTGAATGTAATGAATGAATTAATGTTTACAAGTGGTTTGCATCTTGTAATAAACCCTCAGAGGTTATGCTAGTGTCTCTTTATGTTACTCTTATGGTATCTTTTGACACATTTGTGCCTACATCCCGGAGAGAGTTGTTGATCTGTTAGACAGTAAAAAAATAAATAATGATCACATCTTCTAGAGTTGTTTTCCATGGTGTTGCTATTGCTGAGCTCACCAGTGGCATTCTTACTTAATAATGTAACAGTTGATTTTGACACGCCTAATGTTTTGGCCATGGCTCCGATCGATTTATTCTAATTTTTCTGCCTCATGCTGGCCTGCTTTACTGGCATTAGTATTACCTATAGACCTTTTGTTAGCTCTCTTGTGCATGAACTAATGGTGAAAGAATACATACCTGGCCAAGATACAGCTGAGTAGCCAACTGTCTAATTACTTTTGGCCCCCTAAAATTGGGGACTGTATAGAAAGAGTTGTAATTCCTACACAAAATGTATATACGTATTTAGTATATGAATACTGTATATCACCACTTTAAAAAGCAAGGTATTCAAGTGTAAATTAACAAAGTTCAAATAGATTGCCACATATTTTCTGGTAATTACCAAATTGATTGAATATTCCGATAACTATTGTTTTTTTGGTCAGCAGCGTTGCAACCCTGAAAGGTTTTGCATTCTCTACAAGATGGTAATTTGCTATTCCTGCTCTGTGGTTCTCTTATGTAACAACTGCAGTGCAATGGATGTTGCTCAATCATAAAGGTGTCCTTCTAAATGAAAATCTCCTTTTTATACACTGTGGTCAAATTCTCTGCAGAATTTACACCCCATTAGCTTTTTTTAAAAATTCCTCAGCAAACGCCACTTGACACTCCCTGACATATGACAACCTCCTTTTTTTGTAAACTAAAGTTAAATACATGTCTGATAGAGGTAATACTTTATCTTAAATTGTCCCTATTACTACTAGTAGTTAGTTATATATGTATTTCTTTGTAATTTCTTGTTAATATGGTTATGGCTGTTTCAGTTATTACACAATTGGAACCATTGTTTTGTAATTACACATCCAAATGCAGAAGGTTATATCATATGTGTAATTACTGATGTTACTACATATCTATTGTTCCAGTTTGTAGCCTATTTGCATCATTGTATTAAGATTGGATCAACCTGGTATTACCTAGTGATTTGATGATAGTGGCACTGTGAAATTAGATCAAAGTTTGGTTTGAGTTATTAACATGGTAATTCTTAGGTTACTTTTAATTAAACGGGTCATTACAAAAGATCACTTGTATGATACAATTAGAAAATGTGTTATGCCATCACTGTTTACACCTGCGGATCCTTCAGAAACTACACAGACATTATTCCTATTGTGAAATGACTGATTACACTACAACCATAAAAAAGGTTCCTTAAGGAACCAAAAAGTGCCATAGCTAGTTTATGGTGGACTGGGGTGGTCCAGTATTCTAAGCTGCGGCCCCTGATGCACATGTACACTGTAAGCCCATTGCTGTGAAAATCACAGTATTTTACTGGCAGCTCTTTCCCAATAATTTACTGTAAAAGATTTTACTGTAATGTTACTGGTAGTAAAATTACTGTATTATTCACATTACTGTGAAATGAAACACAGCGCAATACTATAGTTGTTACAGTAATCGTCATCAGTGATATATTGTAAAAGTTACTGTAAATTTGATCAGTATAATTTAAAATATTTATATTTTCAGTCCTAAAAAAATGCAATTTTAGAATATTGTTCAGTCATAGAGATACAATTTTTACTTTGAATCCATTTCACCTTTATTAAAAAAAATCTGTTCAAAACATTGGTTTTAATAAAGTATAAACAAAAATGAAAAGCAATATAAAACTAGACTTGAAAAAGTTCAGCATAACAGAGATACCAAAATTACCACTAATTACTGATAGTAATTCAAAAGACGTCATTCAAATTAAGTCATAAAAAATAGAGTGACCTACAATACAGTGTCAACACAGCTGAGATACAGTAGAGTTTTCATTCTTGGAAATAGTAAATGGACAATAGGCAAGTGTGAAGTGCGAGGGTAGCGAGTGTGCAAAAGGAGAGGCAAAAATGAAAACAGCAAAACAAGGAATAAAATACTTGTCTTTTTTAATTATGAAAACCACTGTACCACTCAGTCCAAACCAAATGACACAATAACCTGTGAGGTGCAGGTGAAAACAAGGAACTCAAATAGAGAACATAATGACCAACAAGTAACAGGTGTGTGTGTGTGTGTGTGTGTGTGGTGTGTTTGTTAGTACACCGGTAAGGCGGAGCGCTGGTGAGGGAGAGAGCACGCAGCACCACGCGGAGCAACCATCACAGCAAGGACGCGAAATGATCTCTAAATCCTCTTCTCTTGAAATCTGTCACACGTCTGCAAATAGATGCAATTAAAATTTAAATATAAAATATTTGTTGTGAAACGTGGACAAAATTACAGCATGTCTTTCATGTGGCATTGCAAAATGAGCACTACAGGATTTGAAAGGATGTTTTGGAGGATTTTGGCGTGGCTGTCCTTGCCTATTATACTTCAATAACCATTTCCCAGAATGCAACACCTTGGCAAGATCCTGTGACATCACAGATGTTGGCTAAGTACGTAATATATTTAACAGTGGAATTCAACAAGGAATTTGTAACAATCTAAAACGAAACATTAAAAAAGCAACAGTCAAAATATTGGAACAATGGACACTACTCCAATTCCTGAACTTTTTCTAATTATACTATTCTTCCCCGTTAGCCTACTACACAGTATTGTTCGATAAAGCTGTGTTTTTCTCAATATGGTGGACTTGTATGAATAAAGGCTCAGAGGCAGATTGGTGTACCAGCAAATTTTAAGCAGATGTACAGGGCTTATTTAACTTATCCATTAGGATAAGTTCTTCGGGGGGGGTACTATCACATCCTGGCACAATTAATCTAACGCCCTCACTTTATCACATTTTCGTTCATTATTGCCCGCACCTGTTTTCCCTCATCACAGACCCTATTTCAGGTCCTGCTTCCCCATTGTATCCTGTTGGTCTTTGTTTTGGTTCCACCTATGTTACGTTGTTTTGTTTGTTCCTGCCATGTCCTTTAGTTTCTGTTTCGTCTTGTTTTAGTTTCTTTATTAAATGTCCTCCATTCTCCCTGCGCTTGTGTCCTGCCTCCGTACTGCAACGTGACAAATATTATCTAAATATACTGTTTTCTCACAAAATTTAATTGTCTAGACTGGACCCACCAGTAGCCACACGCAGTCCCATTCTCCCGAGGCCCCACCACACTAAATATGCATCGTCGTTCAACGCACGAAATGGCACAAATCAGCTTAAAATAACTTTTATAGGATTTTGGCGGGCAATTCTGCTACTGTGAGTGATTTTAATGTAGACACAATCACAATATATTTGACCACAATGCATTGTGATTTGTAGTACTGTATATGTTTTTTACAATACAGTACAATACTGTTCATATTCAGGTAAAATACTGTGACGTTCACAGAAACCCAAAGGCTCCTTTCTCATTATTCAAAATTGGTTCCATATACAGTGGATATAAAAAGTTTACACTCCCCTGTTAAAATGCCAGGTTTTTGTGATGTAAAAGAATGAGACAAAGATAAATCATGTCAGAACTTTTTCCACTTTTAATGTGAACAATTCCATTGAAAAACAAACTGAAATCTTCGAGGGGGAAAAATGAAAAATAAAAACCTTACAATAACCTGGTTGCATAAGTGTGTACACCCTCTTATAACTGGGGATGTGGCTGTGTTCAGAATTAACCAATCACATTCAAACTCATGTTAAATAGAAGTCATTACACGCCTGCCATCATTTAAAGTGACTCTGATTAATCACAAATAAGGTTCAGCTGTTGTAGTAGGATTTTCCTGACATTTTCTTAGTTGCATCTCAGAGCAAAAGCCATGGTCCGCAGAGAGCTTCCAAAGCATCAGAGGGATCTCATTGTTGAAAGATATCAGTCAGGAGAAGGGTACAAAAGAATTTCCAAAGCATTAGATATACCATGGAACACAGTGAAGACTGTCATCATCAAGTGGAGAAAATATGGCACAACAGAGACATTACCAAGAACTGGATGTCCCTCCAAAATTGATGAAAAGACTTCCAAGAGGCCTACAGCAACATTAAAGGAGGTGGAGGGATTTCTGGCAAGTACTGGCTGTGTGCTACATGTGACAACAATCTCCCGTATTCTTCATATGAATGGGCTATGGGTT
>JACXGI010003733.1:25458-59910 GCA_016801175.1 Esox masquinongy
CATACCCACAGTGAAGCATGGTGGTGGCAGCATCATGCTTTGGGGCTGTTTTTCTTCAGCTGGAACCGGGGCCTTAGTCAGGGTGGAGGGAATGAAGAGTGGGTAAATATTTCCACGTCAAGATGTGCCATGCTAATAGACTCCTATCTAAAAAGACTGAGTGCTGTAATAAAATCAAAAGGTGCTTCAACAAAGTATAAGTTTAAGGGTGTGCACACTTATGCAACCAGGTTATTGTGAATTTTTTATTTTTTATTGTTCCCCCTCAAAGATTTCAGTTTGTTTTTCAATTGAATTGTTCACGTTATAGGTCACATTAAAGGTGGAAAAAGTTCCGACATGATTTATCTTTGTCTCATTCTTTTACATCACAAGAACCTGGCATTTTAACAGGGGTGTGTAGACTTTTTATATCCACTGTACATATAACGCTGTGCACATGCATTTATGGGATATGGATACTGCACTAGTGAAATAATGATAAAACTTGCTTACTTGAGTTTTCAATATTACGTTTTTGAGTTTTCAATATTAAGTTTTCCTGTGCCGAAAACATGTAAGTACCACTAGCTTGCAATATAAGTTGTTGTCTGGCTAGTTCCTGGGAAAAAGGAAAAAGTTGCTAAACAAGTTATCCTAAACTTCAGAAACAAGCATGAGTTAAAATTGTACTTAAACTTTGATGTCAACATTCAAACTAATTTGAATTGGATCTCAAAAATGTTGTTTTTAATCTAAAACTATGAACTGGATGGTTCGATTGCTGAATTCTGATTGGCTTTTAGCCATGGCATAATGAGAACATATAGAGTACCACGGGTATGACTTCACTTCAGTTCCATACAAATGTAGAAGTGATTGAACGAACAACTGAGTGGTGTCTGTCGCAACCTAAACAAAAAAAAACATACATTCACTAATAAAAAATATAAATATACAGAAAACACATTTTCTACCAGTGTTTGCTTATGTTGTTGTTCATTGGCAACTGTTGTCTAAGCAGGATAAACTCCTCCATAAATGTTGGCATTTATTACTTTCTAAATTTAGAGTTTCTGTAGCCTTTTACATCATGATTAAGTGTCCTGTATATCTGTCCCGAAGACATCCAAATGCCCCAGTATATCAGGAATTAATGTGCATTCCAGAACTCATTATAGCCAATCAGCAACAAGTATTAAACTATACTGTGTTAAAAAAGCTTACTAATTAGCCAATTCATTGGAAAGTAATTGTACACATAAAATGATAATGGGCATTAGCTAATTATGGTTTAGAATAGCAGTTTCAACATACACAATATCTTATATCGGGTTATTGTGAAAATATTGATGGATTGTAAATGTGTTGAGGTTATTATTCATGGTCAATCAGCTATTTATTATGTAACCCTAGAATGTTTTGCAGCATGTACTCTGTAGTCTGTAAGAAAATGGGCCAAAATTCAAACTAGATAATTATTAAACATCCATCTTAAAAGCACAGAGCTTAGCCAAAAAACCTAGTATATACATAGTGCAAGCAACTTATGATCGCTTGCAGTTAAAATACTCTGCAAATGCTGTACGTTTGTACTGTAATATTTTGCTGAAGTGCTTGTTCGCTACTGTTCATTTGCTACAGAGATTTTTCAAAGATTTACTGCTACTCTAAGCAGGTTTTAATGTATCCTTCCCAAATATCACAGAAGGGAGTTTCTGATAACCCACTCGGTCCTTAATGCTTCAACAAATCACACAACCTTGCGGTGACATTGACATTTGTATGAGAGGCAATGTATGCTGATTTTACAACAGAATGTGGCAGTACTAAATAGATTATACAAGGATATTTCAGATCATAGTCTCACTGCTCTCACTCTTACTGAGCTTAGTCATCAGACATGCTGTTCTGTCAAAGGCAACCAGCTAGTGAACTGGAAGACATTGATGCAACATGAGATGTAGGAGGTTTGTGTTAGGTCACAGGGGTCAGACTGGTATTCTTCCTCTTCCTGAGTTGAGTGATTGGCTGTGGCAACTTTCTGCCTGAACGACCTTAAACATTAATTGGAAAAGGGCTGCTGCATGTGTTCAGGTCTTGGATAGCCGGCACAGTGTTGCTTGTCGTCAGGATGTCACACTACCTACATGACAGTCGTGCTTCCCCGTGGGGTACTGTCATACAGTAATGGTTTAGTTTAGGTTGCAGGATTTAAGTTAATATTTAGCATTTCTGGAGAGTAAAGGGGGATGCTAATTTTATTAAGTTTATTGTAGACATGCTATAACACAGAATTGTATTGTTATGTAACTATTATTTATCGGTATGATTTCATCAGGGTTGTAGTCTCAGAGATATCTGAGCACTCTTCGCTGTATTTTACGATTTTAACAGTTGGCATTATATTGAAATAGCAGGTAATTCTCCCCTTGTTGTTGGTGGGAGATACTATAATGAATTTGTCCTGGTCCTAGACTGTCTCTTTATTTTTCTTTCTTCCACTCTCTTTCTCTCCCTTTGTCTGTCTCTCTCACTCTTTCTCTACCTCTCTTTTTATTTCTTTCTGTTGCTCACACCCACTGGCCAACAGTCTCCTAAATATGAATGTGTACATGACAGTATGGAATTTCCTGTACCGATTCACGTACAGTATATAAGGTATGCATTGAGAGTCCATGCCAGTTATGTGTTATGGTGCATGTATAAGTTATTTATTGAGAGTCTTTTGGTGCTAGTGATGTCAACTCCAAACTGGGAATGTGCTGCTAATACTCCAAGGTTAGGATTAAGGTTAGGGGTTAAGGTTAGACAACAAAAATGTTTAAGGTTACGTAACGCTTCCATTGTGGTTAAGGTTTGGATTAAGGTTAGGGGTTAAGGTTAGACAACAAAAATGTTTAAGGTTACGTAACGCTTCCATTGTGGTTGAGGTTAGGATTAAGGTTACAGGCAGGCCAGCTGACAGTCTTGCCTGGTCCCGGGACGAGATAATCTTAGATGGGCCTTTTAATGTCAACACAATGTCAGTTCTGGGCCCCCCCCCTACCCTGGGCCCGGGACAACAGACCCGTTTGTCCCCCCCTATCGGCGGGCCTGGTTACAGGTAAGGTTACACAACAAAAATGGTCAAGGTTACATAACGCTTCCATTGTGGTTAAGGTTAGGATTGAGGTTACTGGTAAGTTTTAAGGTTGGATCATTCCAGTCACAACCACAACGCCCTAACAAAACTTTAAAGCTAAATGCGTGTACTACTGCCCCTAGCGACGATATTTACTGTCAAAACGTGCACATATGCATGCAATACAGGGTTAGGGTTAAGGTAAGGGTTGTACTATCGTTGTACCATACACATTTCCAATATATGACAGCCCTGCACTGGTTTTCCTTTCTCTTGAGACTTCCTTCCATTGAAGGCATGGCTTTTACAAGACTGAGGGACAAAAAGTAAAAGTTTTGAAAGCAGAATCTCAGTTTCTCAAGGTTAAAGTGGTAAGGAACGCTGCCACCTGCATAAAGTTGGTGCAACCATGACTCCCATAAAGTGTAAGCCAAACTCTCCATATTGTAGAACTCTCTCCCAGGGCCCATGGAAGCCCAAAATCAATGAACAGCACAGCCAGGCAATAATTGCTTCATTGGGCTGTTAATGAACATGCAAGTAACGCCCTTGCTCTTGTTGTGCTACGTTGAACTGGTTGGCCTACAAACGTGATTATACTATGTAAGAGCTCCCTTTTTGATTAGATGCTAGTGTAAGGACGCTTACAAACCCCTTACTACTCCTTCTGTCATGTGCTCCTTAGATATCTCCTCAGCAGCTCCTGTTCTGAGTGCCTTATGAAGCCCTCATAGCGGCTTGTGGTCAGGAGTTATTGATCTGTTTAGGAGATTGATGTGTCCATCGCCTTCTTAGGATGAGGATTTATGTGATGCTCTGCCAATAGCACTTCATCTCACTAGTGAGAAAGATCAAGGTGTCATGGGTGGGTTCTCAGGTCAAACAACTTCATCACAAATCAGAATCTGTTGCCATGCTATTGTATGCTGCACCGTGTTCAGGAGTTCAAGCGCTGTGGATGCAGGTGCCCATCTAGGTGTAACTACCACCTCCTGGTTGGGTCTTTCTACCATATATTTGATCACACCTGTGGAAAATACTAAAGGAGTAGGAAGTCACTGGTACTATTTCTGAAACGATAGACTGAAATTATGCACAAAGACCAGGTCAGTGTTTGTTTAACCATCTTTTTGTTATTTGTTCCATTATAATTAGACTCAGTGAAATGTATTCAGAGTAAGAGATGACATTTCCCCCATACGAGGTAGCCTGCTGCAGTGGAGCTACTCTTTTTGCTCTCTCACCATCCATGCCTGGAAATAATGCTGATGAGGATATGAGTGGAGACATTCTTGCGCTATGAGCTCTGTGAGATGAATTTAAAGCAAGTTACTTAGTTTTCTTTAACCACCTCTGAGCCTAGTATCGAGCAGATGGGTGAATGCTGCATATGATCACTTCTGTCACCTCAGTTTTTGTCGGCACGTTTCTGGTACTCTTAGTCAAAAAAAACTTAAGGATTTTCTAGCATGGTTTGTAACCATCCTGTATTATTGTCATATTGGATTAAATCTTTTAATAACTGTTTGAGTGGAACCCATTCTTTTCGATAATTTTTTTTTTCAGGTATGATTTTTATAGGAAACAATACTATAACACTTCTATTCTTCCTTACAGGAATTTCACAGGATCACATCCTTCAGTTCAAATCCTATAGCATGGTTCCATGTCTTGATAGAAAACCCTAATGTATTGTTTTGAGTTGGGACAGTACCACACACTGCTGTTTATCTGCAGTAGAGTACACTGGTCCTTTTCTGTAGCCTAGTATCTTTGAATTTACAGAATATTAATGTGAAGGAGCTTCAGCAGTGTGAGGCTGCTTTGTAAGCCTTTTTTTCAACCAATTTGGAAAAAAATAATTATTAAACAACGTTCCATACCAAGCCTTTTTCAGTCAATCAATGTGTATTAGATAGCACCTGTCTATGTTGGCAAGTGAGCCAATTATGGATACATTTTTATGAATAAGGTTGAGGGTATACAGAGCTTAATGACTGCTAAACCCAACTACAGTTTTAGTGTTACTCCATACAGACTTTCATAATGCCAGACCCATTAGACTGGAGGTTAATGGTTCCCCATCTGATTAGATGAAGAGTAGCATTTCCTATAAGGAACGTCACTGCCCAGGCAGTTGGGCTGTGTGATAAAATATGAGGCGGCCGATGGTGCCGAGCAACAAGGGGGCACTCAGGGATAATGTTTAATGTAATCGTTCTTCCCTGACCCAAGCCCCTCTGGAAATCTGGAAGTTAAAATAAGGCCCTCACCTTGTAGGGAAAACATTTCACTGGCCCCTTTCTGGGCAGTAGAGAAAAATATTGAAGTGTTCCAGTTATTGCAAACAGCCCTATACGACTTGCCATTGGGATAAAATACTGCAGTTTTAAACCAATTTCAGTACCACTTTAAGGGGTTCTGTAATTAGACTGTAACAAGGATTTTTAATTGTAATAATTAAGTTGAACTGCACAGAACTGTAAAAATTATTATTTATCATGTTTGTTACAAATATGCATGTTTTATACATATTTCACCAGTGAATACATTTCCGGGTTTTTTCACTGAGTCTGTTCTCAGAAAAATAGGTCCTTGATGCTTTATTAGTTATGAACACTAAGAAAATAAATGGGGCTGACAAATATTGCTGGAGAATTGATCTCCAGACCTCTAATGCAGATATTTAATTTAACGCAAATCTCTGGTGTTAAAGTATGGAAAACCACCTGTGTGCTGCCACTTCATAAGGGCGGAGATAGAAATTACTTTGACAGTTATTGTCCGATCTCTAAATGATCTTGCCTTGCTAAAATTCTGAAGTCAATGTTAAATTTGCAGTTGTGCTCTTCATTATCTAAAAATTGCATTTTGAATAGATTCTAGGCATATTACTATTGCAGCAACTACATTGGTTTTAAATGATACCTTAGCAATAGATGGCTTTGAATCTACATTTCCTGCAGCTTACAAAGGAGATCCTCCAGGTTATATTTTGGGTCCTTTACTGTTCACCTTGTAGATAAATAACACATGTAACACTGTAAGAAACTGTAATTTTCACTTTTATGCTGATGACTTTATGCGGCTGCTCTACTTTATGCGGCTGCTCTATCTCTTGCACAAGCATTTATGCACATGCAGGCTGATTTCCAAGTTCTAGAAAAAAAATTCTGTTTGCTCAGAGTCGGTTCAGGGGGGCATTGCCATTTA
The DNA here is from genome assembly GCA_016801175.1 of Esox masquinongy. NCBI lineage: Eukaryota > Metazoa > Chordata > Actinopteri > Esociformes > Esocidae > Esox > Esox masquinongy. The sequence continues at coordinate 31,775 of JACXGI010003733.1, forward strand.
AGACTAGGCTACACCACCCTGTGTATCATAGCAAAATTGTCCTCCTTATGGGGATGGACAAGTTGAAAAATCCTGACCAACCAACATTCCTCATTGGACCCCCAGTCAAAGTAGTCTAGAACCGGGGCTGCTGAGGCTAGTGCTAAATGCAAATCAAACAAAGTGTATGTTTTCTCTACCTCCCAAAATCTAGGATTTCAGTTCCCATCCGAAAAGATGGAGCCCAACTGTAGGATAAGTTTCTCAGTTGGACAAATTTGCTGTTCAAAGGACATTCATTTTAAATTGTGTTTAATAGTTATATTAGCCCTGCCCATTTAAACCCTTTGTGTTCCCCTTAGAACTTTGGCGAATCCTCTTCATCTGATGGTAGATGTAAGGGTTTCTTATTCAAAAGCCTGGGTTTTGATTCCCACTGCAGGGAGGAACATGCTTCTACTCACCACTACATATACATTTGTCTTAAATATTTCATGAGCTAAGTTCAAAAGATCGTTCAATGTCTTGCTTTTTCTGATATTAGTGCACAATGTCTGAATTTCAGGGTATAATTCTGACTGCATGGGCTAAAAGGTTATGGGTCAAACTGTCTTCCTTAAACATTGTTTTAACATTTAAGGGGGATTTCACAATACGTGAATGAGCAAATTTGAATTTTGCAGTAGAAACTAATTCCTCTGTATTTGTTTGTTCATAAATACCACAAGTTCCAAAATTCATACAAACATAGATAACTGTATTTGCGTGAGTTAATACATTATACAGTAGAATGTTGGCCACCAATCTCAACAGTTAATTCTACAGGCATGGATGTCAATAAGCAAGGCTCAAAGCATTTGCCATTATGACGAAAGTAACTACCTAAATGTAAAAATAAAAATTTGTACATTTTACAGTAGATTAATTGTCACAGAAACAAATAGTTGGCTTCTTAGGCTAATAAGCTGTAAATTCCCACTGTTTGTTTAGCAAGAAGCTAGGCATCAATGAGTAGAATTAAATTACTTATTTACCGCTTTGGTCCTGCTTAACTGTTAATACGTTCTTCAATCCGTATTTGAACAAATTTCACCAGGCAGGAAAATCCCAATAATATCCAGCCACCACTCTTTTCAATTTGTTGTACAGTTGCCTACTCCGATTCAAACATGTACAGCTCCGGAAAACATTAAGAGACCACTGCACCTTTTTCTTTCCTTTCCAAAAAAGTTGAAAAGGAAAAAAAAGTTTTGAGTGAGGAACAGAAGCATTCAATTTGCAGTGGTCACTTAATTTTAACCCTTCTGTTCCTCACTCAAAACCTTCCTTTTCGACTTTTTTGGAAAGGAAAGAAAAAGGTGCAGTGGTCTGTTAATTTTTTCCGGAGCTGTATTGTTCAATACCGCAAAGTAAGAACTTCCAAAAATTAATCTTTCAAATCATGAGGACAATCCATTGTCTTGATTATTGTAAAGTTAGCTAGTTAGCAGTATCCAGTCCAGGACCAGCGCCAGGACGAAGTGACTGAGTGGGCAGTTAAAAATGGCAAGGGGGCTAATCTTTTTTTTGGCTATTTTTCTATAGGGTATTTAAAACTTAAATTGGGGGGGGGGCAGAAAATTCAACTGAGGGGGCTAAGCCCCCTCCTGGCGCCGGGCCTGATCCAGTCTACCACGGAACAATGTTTGACAGTGCCCGCAGAGTGGATGGGAGGGACTATGGCAGAGCAGGAAGTAATAGCTTGAAGACTTGTAGTCTTTTAGAAAGAGGAACATTTAGAAATATCACGGAAATGCATCTAATGGCTCTATCAATCAAGGACAACTGCAACTATGTATAAACATAATATAAAATATAAAATTGACTTGTAGCGTAATCATTACAACATGGAGTCTTAGCAAAATCAAAAAACAAACATCACTTCTGGCCAATTATATTTGAAACATATCTCACTACCCTAGAAATCTCTTAGACATGATGAATGTCCCAGGATAAAATGCTCCTTTAAACATCAATAGATTTCATTTTTCAATATCATGATATTATTAGGATATTCATTTTGAGTCACTTATTTGTACCGGAATCTACATGGTTTTGAATCCAGCCAACTTCTAGTTAACTCAAACTTCTATTCTCCTACTGTTTGGTCGGTAAACATACAACTACTACCAACAAAAAACATTATGTAAATATAGTAAAGGTAATAATATGTACATGTAAGACATCTTTGCTTTTAGGAAAAGTTAAATGTAAATATAGAATCTTGCCTTCCATGGATGACGTGCAAACAAATATAAACATGACACATTTTTATTGAGTTTACTAAATAATTGTTTTTAGGTATACATTTTCAGGCAAAATCCCAACCTTGTTAACTATTATCTAGTCCAAGTGTAGCATGATTTCGCTGTATGTTCCTTTGCACATCTTCCCATTATGGACTTTTATTTTAAAGGCAAAACACAAATTCTACTATTGTGGCTACATTAATTGTTATTCTGGTTAGGTTCACAAAGGTACAGATGAGATTGATGTGACATGGAGTCTGGTTTATATTGAAGCCACCCAATATATGAGTAAGCTAGGGTATTACTTATCGACATACAGTGCCCTCCATAAGTATTGGGACACTAAAGTCAAAACGGATTATTTTGCTGCACAGTCAAGGCATATAAAAATACAAATAAAAGATGAGGCAGAGGTACAGAATGTCACCTTCTGTTTTTGGCTGTTTTAACAAAATATTTACCAACTAATAACAACAGCAATGTCAGAGTTCCATCCCCCCATTTTATGTGAGCAGAATATATACCACAGAATATTTCACTTAAATATTTTGTTGTAAAATTTGAAAAATTGTCTGTTATAACTTGTTTTTAGTTCAATGTTCACAATATTTATTCACACAGAAATTATTTGCGGTGCATACCAAAGCGCAAATTAAAATTATGGACTATCTATTTTTTAACTAAAACCCGACCGCCGTCTGTTGTCAAGAAGAAAAGTCCTCCATCCATTGATGTGACTAGAGATGGGATCATCAGAGCGCAGACACCATGATCACATTGATCACCAGCGAAATCCCCTGACATTTACTGGTTGCTGAACTTCTACACATTTCCCTCCCTTAAATTTCTGTTAAGAGAACAAGCCCTAAATAGTTTAGGGAATCATTATTCCATCTAAATCATTATGAATTAGATTTAAATATATATAATTTACTACAGCTTTTATAAGCTGGTGAAAAAAGTTGAATTAAAACTAAAGTTTTTGATGGGCATTCTGTAGACATTTGGTTTCTCTTGTCAATTTCCATAGTCCTGGACTGCTTGGCTTAAGAGCTATTGACAAGAGTGAACAAATATCCACTAAATGTCCATTATAATACTGATTTTATCACTGAGTTGGGTACAGTTGGTTTCAATGTAAATTTTTGTTGCCACAATTCCCTTAGATTTAACAGGGAGAATACATTCCACAAAGATAGTAAATACCACTAAAAAACAAGCCGTGTTCACCCTCCATAACTTTACTGACAGCCAAACTAGCCAGTTTTGTTTTTAGAAGACAGAGACACCTGCTCCAGCCTGATTTTTTTTATTAGCAAGCTGTGCCAGCACATTATGTCTGTAACTGACAAGTCCCTGAACAGCTCCTAGCCCCAGGGCATATGACTGTTAAAGATTACTACAGAATAATTAGTCACTCAAACACACTTTTACACTCATCACATAATGTATACTGCTGATTATCATCTATTGTGATGCCTTGACACCTTACCCCTACTTATATGTACATAAACTGCTACTACCTAGTAACCATGTTGTCTTTCATTGTTACTTACTGTATATAGCTATGCTATTATCAGTCATTATGTACATCTTTCTGGTGTAAAATAATTCTATATTTTTACACATTTTTCTTTTTTATTCATATCTCTTAGTTTCTAAGGATTACTTTTGCCCTTGGCAAATGCACATGGCATTCCACCAACAACTTAGTTGCTGTGCTTATTGTTCAGTAGCATATCTGCTCTCTTATTGATTATATTCGTCTAGCCTGATCTCACCTTCTCCTACCTGTCTTCTGTTTTGAGTACATGCACAGTATTTCCATTTTTAGAGCATTTACATAAATAGTTTGACAACATCAAAGTTTATAACAGCTATAACTAAAAGACAATTGGGATTTGTCCTTAATCGTCTAACTTTCTATCCACTAAAACAAAATAATATAAAACCTAAATAGACATTTTTATGAAACTGAAACTATAAACAACATACTCTATTAACCAATAAATTAAGTCTGATAATTTAAACTAAACAGAATGTCTAATCAAAATCTAAGATAATCATGGTAAACTTGCTGCAAGCCCATTGCGGTAACTTTTTCTTTCACAGATTGCCGCAGATGTTTTTACAGTAACAAGGCTGGAAGGGAGGACTGCAACACTATCTCTACCCCTCTCTCACCCTTTTCCCTCTCCCCTTATCCTGTGATGTATTAGAAGCTGCACCCATAGATGGGCATGGATTGGGAGGAATTAGGTCATGAAGAAGCATACTGCAGAGGGGATAGTGTGGTGCAGACGTGTGCAGGAGAGAGCCCATGTTGTCATCCACGGTTGCAATGAAATATGGAGAGGGACACATTCACTTAAAGAGTGCCTATCATACATCAACCAAGGAAATGGGGAGGGAGAGAAAACATGCCAAGGGCATTGCCTGCCGCTGTTTTCTTCCCGTTGGAGTTTGAATGTCCGTGTGAATGTGTGCAGTGCAGCAGCTCTCGTATGCATAGATATTCTACTCACGTTTACGACTTTCTGCTGTAGAAACGCTGAGGTGCGAGAGTGATGACGGGAAAGCGGGTGTTGAGGGTAACAGCTGTTTCTAATTATAGGCTCCAAGGAAATTGTTCATTCCCAATGAGGCACAAAGCTGCCCCCTTTCCCTCTCCTTTCCTATGTTCCCAGTTTATGATCTATGCCATCGCGGTGTCAACGACGGTTTATGTTACTCACTCTCAGTTCTTGTGCATTTCTAATCTCCCTATCTGTGATTTATTCATTTACATGTATAGTACTAGGCATGTATCTGTAACCTGTATAGTACTAGGCATGTATCTGTAACCTGTATAGTACTAGGCATGTATCTGTAGCCTTTATAGTACTAGGCATGTATCTGTAACCTGTGTAGTACTAGGCATGTATCTGTAACCTGTATTGTACTAGGCATGTATCTGTAACCTGTATATTACTAGGCATGTATCTGTAACCTGTTAACAGGTTTATGTCATCATCACTGTATTGAGATGGTGACAGAACACAGAGTGAGCCTTGTAAATCTGACATATTTTTAAACAAGTCCAAGTCCCTCTTGAGTTTATGTTTTATTAATTTGTATTCTTAGCCCAAATCTTAATCATGCACATTTTAGTATGATAGCCTCAGCGTGTATTTCATTCATTATGGTTTTATGGACTGAGAGGTCCATCTCAATTGCAGAATGGTTCCATCTTCTGGTTAATAGTGAAAGTAATTACTGTAATATCTGCATTCTAGAAGCAGTAATGCTTGGCACATGGCGGGTTGACAGATACACGTCTTTTGCCCCTAATCATACACATCAATCTCATCTTGCGTTTATTGTGTCTGAAGCAATTCTTTTTAATTACCAAAGGAGTAATTAAATGTCTTTAAAGCAACACTATTTTGTGCTTTAATATTTTAAAATATTTCATTTGTCCTTGGACAACCACCCTATTTTCCTTTATCTGTGACTAAGAAACATTTAAAAATGAACCTCCAATAAGCGTTTTCCCCAAGAAAGTTTATTTCCCTGAAGCATGTTCTAAAATGCCTGCATAAGCATCTTTGTAAACTGCAACGAATGCTAGAAAGCTTGAACACTGTGAGTGGAATCTTAACTGCAGCTTTGCCATCCAGATTAGACTGATAGAAACCAGAGTGATGCAATTCTTCCCTGCCAGCCCTCAGAGAAGGTTACCGGATTAAGTGAACTGAAGCCTGCAAGGCTTTTCAAATGGCTGATATAAATGGACTTCGTTCATTTTTAAATATTTGTTTTTGTTTATCCCTGTTCCCACTGTCCCCTCAACTACAAATGTTCAGATTGGGAAAATATGCCACGGGTACTATCAAAAAGAGCAGAATTTAATACAGCCCCCTGGGGAACACCTCACTTGACCTTGGATTCATATCTAAAAAATACATTATTTGTGAGATATAAAATAATAGAGTTCTGCCAGATTACACCATAATATTCTATAATATTCAAAAATTCTGCCAGATTACACCATCATATTCTATAATATTCTAAAACTCTGCCAGATTACACCATAATATTCTATAAAGTAAATGGCATTTAAGGTTTGCTGTAACAAATTACTAAAATGTGACATAGGGATTCATATGTGCCATCATGTTGTTATACCTTTCCCACAGCTTTTGTTCCTCTCGTTAAATGTTCCCTCTTGGATTTTACGCTGTTGTAAATGGCAGGTAAATCTGGTACATCATTTTCTATATAAATGCAGCACTAAACTCTGACAAACACAGTTGAGGTCTTTCACGTCCAGCTGTTGCTGGCATGTCTTTTCTCCAATGACCTTGAGTGACCTTGAGGACCTTTTGCACCTTGGCTATCGCCTCTGTCCACCAACGATCAACTATGTTATTGTTATTCCAAACCATTCTCTTTCATTCTGATACACATCAGTCGATATGCAAAGGAAATTACCCTCTTATATCGGACAGTGTGTTTATTGCAGAGCCAAAATTATCTTAGGTTAATTGACACATTATCCTTCTTCTCTCATCAGTAACCTTCTACTGACTTCTCCAAACTAGCTTGCACCCTGAAATAACCTTCAAACTTAGCCACTGATAGGCCCAACAATCTTATGTTGGGATCAAGCTCAGGATGTGCTTTCATGTAGCTTTCATAAAGCCTTTTTGCATTTTTATTTCAGATTAGTCATTTAACAAACACTCTTATCCGTAGTGAATTAGAGGGGCAATCAGGGTTAACTGCCTTGCTGAAGGGCATAACGACTGATTTTTTGCAGAAAGGATCAGAGCCCGCAACCTTTAATTTACTGACCCAATGCTTTTGACCACTATGTTATCTGCCACCCTGTCTTAAGTATACATTTAATCCAAGAGAACCAAAAAAGGTCAAGGGTTCAAAGTGAAATTACAGTGGATGGACGTTTTGAGTGCTAGCGCAGAGGGAGAGCAAAAAGGGTAGTGTCTGAGGGCAGGGCTGGCTGGCTGGTGTGACAAGAGTGACCATGAGGCCGGTGCGGGTGGTATGTAGAACACTACTGAAGCTGCTTAGCTTCTCCATGGAACAGAGGAGCCAAGTGGAGCGAACATGAGAGTCGACTGTTTGCTGCGCTTAATAAGAACTGACGTTGCACAACATAATCCACCTCAGCAGTATGTGGCCTTATTGCAGTCTGTGGTTGCGCCAAGTTATTTTTAAAAAGAAGGTGCACACCGTGTGGGAGTTGCAGTGTAACCTTAACTGACAGCAAAGACTCAGTCTGAATCATTGGTAACACACAAATGCACACTTAGTCATACTCTCAGTCATACACTTATGCAGGTAGTCACACATACACACAGACAACCCAGCCAGACACCGTCTCGAGCACACAAAACAAAAGATATGTACAAGCACACACAGTGCCACACAAACGGTGAAGCATCCAATAAAAGAGTCAGTCTCTCCTACCATCACTAAACCTTGTACTTTCCCATTGTATGACTTACTATCCCACGTCTTCTTCTTCTTCCTCTTCCATCCCTCCAGGATTACACCATAACCATGTACTTCCAGCAGTCCTGGAGGGACAAGCGTTTATCCTACACTGGGATTCCCCTCAACCTGACGCTGGACAACAGGGTGGCTGACTCGCTCTGGGTCCCTGACACCTACTTTATCAATGATAAGAAGTCCTTTGTTCACGGGGTCACAGTGAAGAACAGAATGATTCGACTGCATCCTGACGGAACAGTGCTTTATGGCCTCAGGTGAGTGTGTGTAGACAATCAGCGTTATGTGTTCTTGGTGTCCTGTGTCTGTGCCAGTGTGGTTCTCTGTAGCTTAATTAGTATAATGGCTCTTCCAACACCAGGAAAGTGGGTTTGATTCTCAGGCCACCCAAGGAAAATCAGTTAAATATCTTGTTTGTAGTGTGTGTGTGTGTGTGTGTGTGTGTGTGTGTGTGTGTGTGTGTGTGTGTGTGTGTGTGTGTAAGACAGACAGTTTATGAGTGATACTGTGAGCCGTCTACTATTTTCTGTAGAGATGTGTTATTGAAGAAAAAAGCAACCATTCGCATCATATCTTTGTGTGTGTGTGTGTGTGTTGATATGTGTGTTGCAACTCTGCACATTGGCAAGAAGACCATCCATTCCTCAAAGCCCTCTCAATCAGCCGCCGTTGCTCTTTCTCCTGTTCCTCTGGAGCGTGAGGGGAAGACCCAGGTGGTGAATCATTTATGGAGCTGTGCTCCCCTGCAGTCCAGAGCACAGCAGCAGCATAGTGTTGTAGGATACTGCAATGCTGAAGCCAGCCATGCCGAGCTAACTAGGGAACTGAAGGGCAGCCACTGTCAATAATGCATTGGAGATCAAAGGGATTCAGGGCTTTGGCGGTGGGGATGATGACTTGACAGTTTTTCTATCCTTTTTTCTTTTGTTGCTACTAGGCAGAATTGTAGGGTTTGAAGGGAATCCAATACCACATTTATAGGTGGCATACCATGTAATCATGTCTGTGCTGTGGTGAATGTACAGATGCAGAAAGGGTTTGTTCTAGTCAGAAAGTCTGGTCTGGCATGGATGGCAATAACTAGTAGAAACCAGGATCATCAGGGTTGGATTCAAGAAATCCTGTTTTAGTCAGTCACTGACATAAAGCATTTTATAAAAACAAAAATTCATGTCGGGTACTGTTCTAGCTTCGAGGGGAAGCTGTTTCCACCATTGGGGTGCAAAGGCAGAGAACAGTTTTGACAGGGGTGGGAAAGCCAAGACAAGATGAACAACAGGCGGGCCTGGTTATGTTGTAAGGGTTTGTGGCCTTGGTTGGTCGAGGGATATGGGCCTCTTGCACAAATGCACTGCAGCATAAGTTCAAAGCCAACCCACTGCTCTTTCAACAAAAATTCTCTTCTGTCTTTTCACACTTCCCTGTCATTATAAAGCATAAATAATAAAATAAATTTAAAAAAAATACTTGGAGAAAAGGTAAGGTTGTACTTTAAAAATGTTGTGGAGTCTGAACCTGAAGGAGCGAGTATCTGCCTTGATGTTAGTGGAGAATGACAGGGTGATGTCCAGGGTAAAGCAAAGGTTCTTTGCACTTTACCCTGGACACCATAGAGTTGTTAACCATGATGGAGAGGTCTTTGACCACAGAGGCCTTCACCAGGAGGAAGATCAGCTTTGTTGAGGTGGAAGTTGAGGTACTGGGCCTGACATCCAAGCAGAGATGTCTGCCAGTTGCAAAGAAATGTGTGTTGCCACCGGGGTGTCAGAAAAGAAAAGATTCTTCAGGGAGTGGAGTGGCCCTAATTTAGCAGCATTTCACATGCTATATGATAAACATTTATGGTAAAGGGAAATATTTACCTTTTATGAATGTATTTTATAACAAAGATGGAAATTACAAACGTGTATTTTCTCTTTGGCAGGTGCTTGCAGAGAAAATAACATGCGTAGTAAATATGCTCCTGCACACTGTCTCTGCTTGCAAGAGTTTTAGGTTTAATACAGTAAACAGAAACTTACTTTAATCTTTTCATAGTTTCATTTAATAAAATGCTGCATCATATCAGGCTATGTGACAAACTAGCTGAATAAATTATAACAACACACGAATAAGGAAAATGACAGGCTACAAAATGAGTTATTGGCTAAATAGTTATGTAAAAACAACAACCCCTGGAAAGTATTTTGTCCTATGTAGATTGCCAGTGGTCTACACCTTTCTCCATCTTTAGATTATCCGTCGAACAATGGACATTTTGTGCTTTGAATTGTTTGGAAATGGATTGGAAAGTCTTCAGAGGACCTTGAATAAGTCTTGAAAAATTGGTGTGATGTGTTATCACACACCCATATGGTTAAAACTAAACCAGACCAAGTTTATAAACTTTCTGGAAAGATGGAGCCTTCCAAGTTACTCTCTAATGATTTTGTAATCATTTGCACATGTTTTGGTGCATCTGATTATACAGTTGTGCTCATAAGTTTGCATACCCTGGCAGAAATTGTGAAATTTTGGCATTGATTTTGAAAATATGACTGATCATGCAAAATATGACTGATCACTATCCTTTTATTTAAGGATAGTGATCATATGAAGCCATTTATTATCACATTGTTGTCTGGCTCCTTTTTAAATCATAATTATAACAGAAATCACCCAAATGGCCATGATCAAAAGTTTACATACCCTTGAATGTTTGGCCTTGTTACAGACACACAAGGTGACACACACAGGTGAAAATGGCAATTAAAGGTGACTTTCCCACACCTGTGGCTTTTTCAATTGCAGTTAGTGTCTGTTTATAAATAGTCAATGAGTTTGTTAGCTCTCCCGTGGATGCACTGAGCAGGCTAGATACTGAGCCATGGGGAGCAGAAAAGAACTGTCAGAAGACCTGTGTAACAAGGTAATGGAACTTTATAAAGATGGAAAAGGATATAAAAAGATATCCAAAGCCTTGCAAATGCCAGTCAGTACTGTTCAATCACTTATTAAGAAGTGGAAGATTCAGGGATCTCTTGATACCAAGCCAAAGTCTGGTAGACCAAGAAAGATTTCAGCCACAACTGCCAGAAGAATTGTCCAGGATACTAGGAAAAACCCATAGGTCACCTCAGGAGAAATACAGGCTGCTCTGGAAAAAGACGGTGCAGTTGTTTCAGGGAGCACAATACGATGATACTTGAACAAAAATGAGCTGCATGGTCGAGTTGCCAGAAAGAAGCCTTTACTGCGCCAATGCCACAAAAAAGCCTGTTTACAATATGCCCGACAACACCTTGACGCGCCTCACAGCTTCTGGTACACTGTAATTTGGAGTAACGAGACCAAAATAGAGCTTTATGGTCATAACCATAAGCGCTATCTTTGGAGAGGGGTCAACAAGGCCTATAGTGAACAGAATACCATCCCCACTGTGAAGCATGATGGTGGCTCACTGATGTTTTGGGGGTGTGTGAGCACTAAAGGCATGGGGAATCTTGTGAAAATTGATGGCAAGATGAATGCAGCATGTTGTCAGAAAGTACTGGCAGACAATTTGCATTCTTCTGCACGAAAGCTGTGCATGGGATGCTCTTGGACTTTCCAGCACAACAATTACCCTAAGCACAATGCCAAGTTGACCCTCCAGTGGTTACAGCAGAAAAAGGTGAAGGTTCTGGAGTGGCCACCACAGTCTCCTGACCTTAATATCATCGAGCCACTCTGGGGAGATCTCAAACGTGCGGTTCATGCAAGACAACCAAAGACTTTGCATGACCTGGAGGCATTTTGCCAAGACGAATGGGCAGCTATACTACCTGCAAGAATTCAGGGCCTAATAGACAACTATTACAAAAGACTGCATACTGTCATTGATGCTAAAGGGGGCAATACACAGTATTAAGAACTAAGGGTATGCAGACTTTTGAACAGGGGTCAGTTAATTTTTTTCTTTTTTTGCCATGTTTTGTTTTATGATTGTGCCATTCTGTTATGACCTACAGTTGAATGTAAATCCCATAAGAAATAAAAGACGTGTTTTGCCTGCTCATTCATGTTTTCTTTACAAATGGTACATATATTACCAATTCTCCAAGTGTATGCAAACCTTTGAGCACAACTGTAATTTTAGCCATTTTATATGATGGTCAAGGTTGAGTGTTCTACTGTAACTATAGCTGATCTGATTGGTCAAAATGCCAATCAGGGGATGAGAACTGGGCTAAACGCAGGCTCTTTCATCAATAAATATGACCTTGTTTTGAATGCAAACAATAGCCTGGGGCCTAGGCCAAGGAGTTGAAAATACATTAGTGTAAATACATTTTGCAGTGGCAACAACTTGCCTAATGATGAAGGTATTGAGGTTATGCATGGCTCTTGAGCTTGTGCCATAAGCTTGATTTCTTTGGAAACATTATTTAAATTAAGAGCATTTGAAAGATGTTCCCTTAATGTTTACATAATATCTATCATTTAGTAGCCTACCCTAAGATCTGTGGGCTTAATAGGCCTAGTTGCCTAAAGAAATCTCATATAAACTTTCTCATGTTAAATCACAACTAGCCTTGACTTTTCCATAGGATTGCCAATCACTTGAAAAGGCACTCTGCTACCTAGTCGCGGCCATTTGTCCACTAAAGTAATTCCAGCATCCAAACATTAAACCACTGTGAAACCGTAATTAGACAAACAGAAAGAAACATCTGTTACAAACGAAGTCTAACAACATTCAGTTACTAGGCTATCATTATGGAATACACTTACAACCTTAATGGATGCAGATGCACACATCACTCTCTCCCATCTTGGCAACATGTATATGTTCTCGTAGAACCAGCAATATGAAGATACAAAATGTAAACATTTTCATTAAATTTGATAATGTTTATGCAATAACGCTAAACAATGCTGTCTTAATAATTAACATTTTTTGTGGCATGTAGTTCGAATTGTCTTTCATGCAATTGTATTTTTATTGCAACAGCCTATTTCAGCTGTTGAATGCATAACACAATAGTCTAATATTTGTCATGTGTGCTGCTGTAAATTATCTGTTGATTTGCTGATTTTCAAGATATTATTGTTGACAGAATTCGCATAGCCAGAGGTCCCGTCTAGCTCTCGATTGGGCCACGGTTGGCAGAGCTCTGCTCCAGCAGGCCCCTGCCTAATTTAACCCCTAGACAGAGCGAAGTGACTTGCTGAGCCTGAAACACCCAGCATAGAGGGTGAAGAGAAGGCTCTGACGGTTCGTAGTATTGAAGGCAGTATTGAAGAGGATGAAAACAGATGAGAGAGTGCGCTTGGGCAGTGCGAAGAGCCTCACAGGAGAGCATTCACTGTTGAGTGACCCGTCCTAAAGCCTGACTGGTTAGGGTCAAGGACTTTGTTCTGAGAGAGATAACAGGACAGTTAGTCAGAGACCACATAATCCTGTCCGGCGTGTTTTAGAAAGGAAAGTTGGTAACACTTTCCGATAAGGGTACGTGAACTACCATTAACGAATACAGTAGTTAACACGAACAAATGTTGATCAAAGACATAAACAAATGATTAATAATGATAACCCTTACTTTATTAACGATTTAGAAATGCATTAACTAACAGTGTGTACGGTCATTTGTTCACGTTGACAGCGGACATTAACTCATGTTGTTTTTTGCAGGAACACACAGTTTGTACTGTTAATCTTGATGCAGGACATGCATTGTTGTAGCTAGTTGTTTGCATGAAAAATAGAATAAACAATAAACATTATTCATAAGATAATCCAATGTGTTAATATGATTACAGTGGTTGGTTATTAGCTGGCTCCAGTTAGCTGTATGCTGGCTCCCGTCAAGTGTTTGTTAGTTTTGGTTAGCACTTAGCTAGCTTGCTCAGCCATGTCCTATTCATGTTAACATGAAGTTAATTTGCAATTTTCTCATCCTTTTACAAGATTTTATTACACTAGCTGAACATGAAGGTAATTTACACATTACTGTTAAAATTACTGTTGTGTAAGCACTTTGTGAAAACATCTGATGTAAAAAGGGCTTGATAAAATTAAATTTGATTGGCTGATTGATTGATTGAATAATTGAGTGATGTGACTGTTTATTTCTTGCTCACTATTAGGTAATTCTTTTGTGTCCCCTTAAGTAGTAATGAATTATCCTACATAAACAATGAATAACTAATGACCCATTGGTAGCTGTAAAACATTAATAACTGATAATTCATTAGTTAATTATGTTGTGTCCCCCTAAGTAAAGTGATGAATTATCCTACTTTAACAATCACTAAACCATTTAGAACTGATACTTCATCATTAGTTAATATAAATTATGTTAAATTATCATTATCTAGCCTACCTTATTAATAATGTATTCAAAAATTTGATTATCTTATAAATAGTTTATATTACGTAGCCTATTGTTCATGCAAACAACTAGCTACATGAATAGATGTCCTGTATCAACATTAACAAATTACAGTACAAACTGTGTGTTCTTGCAAAAACAACATGTCTATGTCCTGTGTCAACATGAACAAATGACCGTACCCACTTAATAAATGCATTTGTAAATCATTAATAAGGTAAGGATTATCATTATTAATTGTTTGTTTATGTCTTTGTTCAACATTCGTTCATGTTAACTATTGTATTCGTTAATAGTAGTTCATGTACCCTTATCGGAAAGTGTTACCAGAAAGTCTGTAGTTTTTGCCATAAGATTGTTGAAGTATTGGATACTTGAGAAGGTAGCGAGCATCTTGAAGTTAGAGGGGATGTAGCCAGTGGTCAGGGATGAATTGATAAGAAAACTAAGGAATGGAAGGTCTCCATAGATGATCTTGAGAAGGGAGAAGAGGAAAGGGATGGGTTTTTGGGCCAGTGGAAATCGCTTGTTGCAAGAGTTATTCTGAAGAGAGCTTGGAAAAACAGGGCTAGGGTTAGCATAGGCAATTTTGGTTAGCCACATAAATGGAGGGGAGGACCGAGCCAGCATGGGAAGAAAGGCAACAGTGAAAGTCAAAAGATGGGGAGAGAAGAGTAGGGTGGAAAAAGTAGAATCAGGAGACAAAGGGGATAAGGATTTAGCTGATGAAGATATGATAGGACAGAGGAAGAGAGAGAAGTAGGGGAGACATAGTGATCACAGAGGGGAAAAATTGACAGCATCTAGTAAAGATTAATTCAAGCTCACAGCTTGCCTTGTTAGTGGAAAGCAGACATTAGGAGTTTAATGTTGCCCAATAAAATGAGTGGTCAGCCATTGTCAGGACATTAACACAAAAACAATGTTAAGGTTGAATAAAGAAAAAAGTGGACAAAGACAAATTGAGTGAGGGGGAGGAGAGTATATCTCCACTTTGGAGAAGTTACTATCCCTGTCCCACCATGACCAGACGCTCTCAAACTATAAAAGAAACGCATAGATGAAGACAGAGCAACTAGAGTAGCAGTGTTTTCTTGTATAATCCATGTCTCCCACAGGGCCTAAAAATAAACGGCCTGAAGGGCAGCACAGGCCGAGATAAACTTGGCTTTGTTGATAACAGATCGACAGTTCCAAACACTGCTAAAGAGCAGGTATTCCACATGGGTTATGCGGGCGGAGAACACAACTTTTGCAGGGAACACAAGTGTCGGGGCTGCCGGATGGGGGGTTTCTGTAAAACCTACAAGGAGACAGGTGAAAAGAGATAAACAACACAGCTCTAAAAAATCATGTACCAGTTTATTAAATCACCTGTCCGGTTTTCCAGGATATGGAGTCTTTGGTGTGTGGAGATTCTGAGGACTCATAGAACGCATGTGTCTCGTAGGTTAGCTATACGACCAATCACTGATATGTGTTGGTCCTTCAGACACTGATCAAAGATTAAAGCTGACTAACTTCTCACTCCCTTATGGAGACTCAAGATACAGGATGAAATGTAGCTGTACAAAGTCATTTTACATCACAAAAAGGCAGAGACCTTCGAAAACACTCTTTTATTTGAATGATTTTGATTGAGCCACAAAATTGGAAAGTGCTGAATGACTCCTTATAGATCTCCATGTAGATCCTTGTATGATCTACCCTTAAGGCTCATCTTTATTGGCTGGCCTAACCTTTCTCCTAAAAGCTACTTCGATTGTAGCTTTTATGGTATGGTGATATGTTTTTTCCAGTTTTTGCAAATGAATTAAAGTTTTATTATTACTATTAAAAGCTCCGTTTCCTTCATGAACGTCATATAGTTATTGCATGTGCAATTTTCCATTGTAGCAGCTCAGTTTGGGGCTGCTGTTTCGATAACAAAAGTAGCTGTACACTTGCATCAGCTAGCTTCTTTGCATTGCCCATCTGGTGAATACATATTTGTTTTGAAATAATGATTAAAGACTGAAAAACACATTATTTTAGATCCTCCTTAACCTGCATATAATACAAAAATAACTATTCACCATTAACTTGAATCTATAAAATCAAGAATCATGAAAGTACAAAATGTATGGGCTCAACAGAAACACTTTTAGAACCTGTGGCTAAAAAACCTGGAATGCATCTTTAGGGAGTCAAGTGTGAACTCATTAGATGTATAATTGGTTTAGGGTAATAATCTATATTATATATTCAAGGGGTTATTTTATAGATATGGTGTCTTTAGTATCATTTTGCCACAAAGGTAATTTAGTTCCATTTCTTGTTGTTTTGGTTGAGGGCAAAGGTATGGTTTTGTGTACCAGATGGCTTAACAGCATGCGCTTGATAGTTTACTGGCTTGAACATGTGTGCCAATAATGGCATGATTATCACAGTATAATTTAGTGCTGAATTTAAACAGTCCATTGCAAAATGTATGTGCTGTCTTTACAAGTTGAATTCCAGTTCACCTCATGAATTGAATTAAAAATGTAAAATTCAGTACCCACCATCCCTTTCTGTAGCCACTCAACACACCTTCAGCATCTTCCTAAATTCTTTGTAGAACATGTTTAGATTCAGACTCAGAAACATTATATCATCACACACACCTGGAAAGATTGGCACTACTGGCTCTTTCCATTGTGGGCATGTACACATACTGGTAGTCCTGGCTGATTTGGATTATGTAGTTGAAATCATTAAAAGGTTATTGTACCTTTAATTAATCACTTTAATTTACTTTCAAAGCCTACTTTAGAAAGCCACATCAACTTGGTTGGAGTTTAACTATCTACCTGTTTGGTGAACAGCAGTTGCCTTGGTGCTGGCTGTGGAAAGATTCATTAGCAATAGCCATGCTTCTCAGGAGGATCAGGTGAGTCACCCTGCTAGCGCTGGCAGCTCCCGTCTGCCCCAACCATACGTTGTTCTCCCCAGGAGGGCTACCAAGAAATCTTCTCTACTTGCCTCTCCTCTCCAGTACACATCACTTTTGTGTAGGTAAATTATGCCCAGCGTATTCAGTTATCCAGTGGTATCATACTGTATACCGCATGTCGGTGACTCTCACAACTGCATAAATACTCCTGTTTATAAATATATACATATCGTAATCCATGACTGTCATGTTTTTTGACACATAGTCATGTAATGCTCGGATATTATGAACTATGACCATGTTTATGGCTCTCAGTGAAGCTTTACTAATTTTCGAACATACTGTCATAAGCCGCACTGTCATTCTACAATGCAATAGACAGTTGCTCTGCACCGTAAGCAAATCATTCATGTGGTTGTCTGTCATGTCAGAGACCCCCCTGCTCTGATGTCTCCCTCTGATGTCTGGGCCCAATGCTAGTGAGTGCATGCGTCTAATCTAAATACCGCTGTGCCGCTCTTCCTGTGTCTTCCTTTCTCTCTCCCTGTCTTCCTCCCTTTCTCTCTCTACCTGTCTTCCTCCCTTTCTCTCCCCCTGTCTTCCTCCCTTTCTCTCACCCTGTCTTCCTCCGAGAGCGCCCACGAATAACATGCAAGTCATTGGGACAACTTTTTGCTTTCATGTCTTTTGCTGCTCAAACACAATTCTCACTGTTTCACGACGAGACCTTATTCACACTTGCATGCTGCAGAATTATTATTCCCCGCAGACTAACACAATTATTCCGTCAGTGTGCTGCTGCCTGCTGCCTACAGTGAGCCGGCTATATTTAGCCTGCCTGGAATGACCTCACTAGTTACTGTAGTATGCACATGTCCGCTGCTACATTTATGCTTTGAATGTATTCATATACAAATATGGCCAGCCTAAATGACTAATGATCAATAAAAAATGTACTGATTCAAACTTTTATCAAATTTAGCATCAGGTCTGTGCAGCATGCAATATACCAGTCATATAACAAAACGCTTTATTTTCTGTCAGCATTCCACATTTTAGCTTCTATCTGAAAATAAAGACAATAGTTGTGTCTTATACTTTCATCCTCCCCTGGAAAATAGTATCCTTTGCTTAATAAAAGGAAAGTAAGTGAAAATCGAATTCCATAGCATTACCTCTCCAATAGCAGTCATCCCAGTGGATAGGATTCCTCTCATATTAGCAATGCATTACTCTCACTACCTAAATTAGTCATTTCACCAACCAATAATGTGCAATCCATCACACCTGTAACAACACCGTCATTACAACCTCATTACCGTCTTTGATGCAAAGTGCACCTACATTTATGTCCCTGATGTGTTTGATCTGTATTGATCTAATGGGGAGGGGATGTTACACACTAGTATAATTGGGGTAATTGGGAGTGGAGCTTAGTGCATATACATCCTCCAAGCTCTCTGCTGAAAGGTAGGGTACACCCTTTCCTGACAGCCCTGTGTTACGGAGGAATTGATGCTCTATTTTTACCACATCTCTTCACCTGCTTTATAATTCATCCAGACCTCCCTAATGCATTTGGTGTGTCAGAAACATGGTCGACAGCAACAGAAAATTTAGCTGCAGTGTACGAAAAAGTATGAATATTCATTCCCAGCGCTTTCTAGTCCTCTGCATCGTTGCGGCTCACTGATATTGGTCTCACTGGACACTTGTTATCACTCAGTTAGGAGAGTGGCTATGGGCCTTTAAGATTAGCTGGACTTCAAGGTGTTCTTTACCTGTATGTTTCTAATGTATATTCCAAAGTATCTCCAGATGTGTTTGAAAGGACACTAAACAATGCTGTTTTAGCTAAGCCTAGCCCTCTGATGGACAATATTCAGAGATAACTGGGTCAGTCCTGAATTACTGTGGCAAATGCATTCCTCTTGACATTTTCAGAAATGACTTAGTTACTGAACTGTTATTTAAAAGGTAAAGCTATGTAAGTCCTTTGTACTGCAAAACATACAATTTCATGAATTGTGGGCTACAAACTACTGGAGACTAGCAATTTGGTGGGTCCGACTAGTGATGTGTGGTTTAAATTCCGCTGTAATGCAAGAACATCCAGAATGCTTTCTGAGTCATTTTATTCAGAAGGGTGTGTAGGTTATAGGGGCTATGGGTGGATTTAAGATGTAGCACTATGCTTTCCAGGTTTTGGCGAAGGGTACTTCGCCCAAAATAAACTAACAGCTTGAGTGAGTTTAAAGCACTCAGCGATGCATGACATTTTGCAGCAGGAGAAACTTGAGAGTAACTGCAGAGGATCCCTGAAATGTCTCAAACAGAGGGCTTAGGTTGGGTTAAGTGAATTCATTGTTGGCTATGACTCACATACTAGCAGTCTCACTGCCATTCTCACTGTATGTGTATATATACTGTATACGTATACATATATACATACACACGCACACACACACATATATATATATATATATATATATATATATATATATATATATATACATACAGTATAGATAATTAGATGTTTTTCATTTAACAAAATAAATACATAATCAATCCTTACTGTATGTGGTCTGTGAGCACCAACACAAGGGCCAACAAACCACTCGACTAGGAACCTGCAATGACACTGCTGCATGTGTCCATAACCTTGACCCCTTTTTGTCAGAAACCAAATAAACGCCATGAATACATAAGCACAACCATGTCACTTTTTGGAAACATTTTAGGCACAATCAATGAAAGAATGAATGAATTCGAGCACAAATTCAATCTGGCATTGTGAAATTGAAGTGTGCTCCTTGAAATGAGACCTCAAACTGAAGAAGTCACAGATTTTAAAGTCTGCCGATTGTCTGGAGTTTTTGGGTGTTCATTCTTAATTAATCATAGTGGTAATTAAGATAGAACATGGAGCATTTCAAAGAGGGAGGGCACAGTCATGACTTAGCAGGATAAAAGCAATTATAGCAGAGAAACAAAGTTACATTTCCAGAGAAACTATGGAGGGATTTTTGCAGTAGAACTCTAAATAGGTTTGCTTCCTGAATCATGTGTCCCACAAGAATGCATTTCTCATTTGTTTGTTGTTAGGTTAACCTTTTTCTCTGTGTACCTGGACATTCTTATATTACATTTTATGAAACCCCCCAAAAAATATTTTAATTAGGTCAGATGTTTGTCATGTTTTCTTGACCTTAACTGTAATTATTGTGTATGACAAATGATCCTGTTGAAGTATGTGTTTTATATGCTCTGTGCTTATAAGGGTATTCAGTATATGATGGTTAGGATTCGTTGGGGAAATATGAGTTCTGTGGAATGTGAGGTTATGTCGGACATTTCTGAAGTAAATACATGTAAATTGATTTACCTTCCCCAAACACTCTACCTCCTTTTTTCTACATTCTCTCTTCGTCTCTCTGTCACTCTGTCTCTTCCCCTCTTTCAGGATCACTACCACAGCAGCTTGTATGATGGACTTGCGTAGATACCCGTTGGATGAACAGAATTGCACCCTGGAGATCGAGAGCTGTAAGTGACACAGCTTGTGTGTGACATCACTCTAAAGACTTATCTCAGCTTCATGTGTGCAGTTTATCACTGCTGGGCTTGTTTCCGAAAGCTTGTACCCTGATATATACATATATATATCAAGCAGTCTGCGTGACTCTATGGGTGCTATTGGAAGAAACGTAATGGTCAGTTTTCCAAAACTGTATTGAGCCAATTCAGGGACTTTCAGAATTTCATTTTGAGCATCCTTTTCAGTCCAGCAATGGCTATAATCTGGGTTACAGAAATAGGACCTAACTACTTCTTTCTCTGTTTCAATTACATGATAAGTTTCTCTCAGTTCAATTTAAAAATATTCTGTTCCACACGTCTATGCAGTGACCTGTGATGGGATCATTGGATGGGTAGGCATGTAATGTAGCTGATGTGTCTGTCATACTATATAAAACATAATAATAATAATACATCATTTTATCTTGTTAACATTTTTAAATTAGTAGCTGGCAAGCTTCCACTATACTGGATAACAGACAAGACCTACAGCTAATGCGTTCTACAGTGAAAGTTGTGAGCCTGTGCATAGAATGCAGAATGAAACCATATATATCTCTGAAAAATAACACCAAACTTATGAAGGGACTTTTCTCAGTTGATTAGCACTGCTGTTCTGACGTTCTAAGAGTTGATGCACAAGTTTTATATCATTGCAAAGCCTAAAATCTTCTATTTTTGACAGTATATATACCTATGTATATCGTGGTGGTCCATGTGACTGATAATGGAGCCCGCAAGTCACATACTACACATTCATATAAGACAGTTAACAAGTTGTCATGTTTATTTAATAGTTCTAATTGGGAAGTAAATGCATTGGCCTACATTCACTTAAAGATGTAATCCATTAGTGCATAATATTCATCTGGTCAGGTTATTGATTACACTAGCTAGATCGCTGGGCTCATTAATAACGACACTTGGCAGGGGCGTGTCAAACTATGTTGTCACACCCAATAAGATATGCTTTTCCTTTTTTTAAAGGCAATAATCATCTGCAAACTTTGAAATGCACTCAATAGAAATGAATGAATTTAGCATCATAGGGAAAGCAGGTGTATGCTGTCTATCAATGGTGACTGGGGTCTTGAGTGTCGGCTCAAGCCAAGGATTTGAATGCATTTCGAAGAAGGAGAAGGTAGGCAAAGATCAACATAGCTAAGTATCTCAACTTTTAACTGTTATTGTTTTCGATTATATTATTATATTTTCAATCTCGAGGAGTAAGCAATGTTAGCAGGATTTGATAACAACAACATAGAGTCACTATCACTTGATACATTCAGAAATACTTACATGTACGCAGGGCTTGACTTAATTAAATAGGGGCAGAGCTGAATTATTCCAAATCCATTAGAGAGGGTGTTTTGTAAGTTTTTTTTTTGTAATGTTTTATGTTGGTGGAATGCAAAAAGCTTAGGCTAGCAAAAATAAACTTGCCAGAAAAATAGCCACACTTCAAGCTACATTTTTGAATTGGCTGTCTCGTTAGTGTGTTGTCTATTATTATTTAATAGGCTTGAGGCCTATCTTCTGCTGAAACCATGTCTCTTTCTTTTTCTCTCCTCAGGCAACAGCCCACAAAGAAGCGCACAGACACAAACACACACACACACAGGGGATCATGGATGTATGCTCATAAATCCTTGCCTCCTTTTTGGGACCTCTTGGAAGAGAGGGTCAGAGGGGAGGGACCTCTGGATTTTTTGATCAGTGGATTTTGTAAGAGAGATAGGAGGGGGGGGGGCACGAAGAGACATATTCCCAATTTCCCAGATTCAACGATCAGTGGGTAAACAAAGTGGAACCACAATGTAAATTCCCAACCATGAATGCTGAAATTAGATGTGACAGCATGGCGGTCTGGACAGCTCCAGTCCACGTCAAGCACTGTGTGTACTTATTTTTGTCCTGTACAACCAACACACTTCAGTACGATGTTGCAATTTATGCTTTTAATAAAACTTTTATCTACTATTATGTCAGCACCATGACAACACAGGTATGTGATTTATTGTTGTTGCTAGCCAATGGCAGTATCATTTATTATTCCTCAGCCCAAGGAAATATTATACAATATCATGGAAACACTGTGAGGGTTGGCTTAATTTGACCACGCCCCGAAGTAGGGCACCATGGGGTGCTCCCATTAGGCTCATGTTACACCCTAACTTTGTTGCGTAAGCTACTGAAACAAACCAAAGCCGAAACCAAAAATTTTGTCTTCTCTGGTCTGTGGGGTATTGATTAAAACTTATTTACTGGTCTTATTGTTAAAACAAAATGGTACACAGCAGCGTTTTGGGGTTAGCAGCAGGGTTAGCAGTCCAGATGAAGAAAGCAATTTGGAATCAGTTCTTCAGCGGATAATTGTGATGTACGGTACACTACATGCAACAGTCTTATAGGTTTATTGAAAAATTACTTCATTTAGTATTAAGTGTTGACATGTAGTGTTGGAATGACCAACCAAGCATTTCCAAAATGTTTCTTTGCCTTTTATACAGATTACTCCATTAAAAAACAGTTGCAAAATGTCTCCCCCCATTGAGGATATAACATACATTAAGAAGGAAAAAACTGCAGAACTAAAGCAAACTAGTAGTTCCTGTTCAATCAAAGTTGACCTGAGTGCTGCAGTTGAATAATAGACCCTACCTGCATACATAGTTAAATCGGTCCGCACAGACACGGACACTTGGCTTTGGGTATTATGATAAGGCTATGGCAGTCACTTTTAGGGCCTGTGGTGCTGCTGGATTTAAAGATTGTCTGGGTTGATGTATTTAATTCTTTTGGCAGAACCTTACCAAAAACCTTGGACATCATCTGTACGAATATGACATACAGTAACATGGCTCAATAATACGTTTTACAGCAATGAAGACTGTAAGGTTTCCACTCTGCCTGCAACAAAGCTGTTATCACTGATTCGACCAATCCTGAAATGTTATTTCTGATCTTAATGTATATACACATATGTATATGCACTACCCTCCAAATGTTTGGGGTCACCTAGATATGTACTTGTTTCTGAAAGAAAGAGTATTTTTTGTCCATTAAAATAAAATAGAATTGATCAGAAATACAGTGTAAACATTGTTAATGTTGTAAATGACTATTATAGCTTGAAACAGACGATTTTCAGTGGAATATTTGCATAGGCATACAGAGGCCCATTATCAGCAACCATCACTCCTGTGTTCCAATGGCATGTTGTGTTTGCTAATCCAAGTTTATCATTTTAAAAGGCTCATTGATCATTAGAAAACCCTTTTGCAATTATGTTAGCACCGCTGAAAACTGTTATGCTGAAGAAGCAATAAAACTGTCCTTCTTTAGGCTATTTCAGTATCTTCAGCATCAGTGTTTGTGGGTTCGATTACAGGCTCAAAATGACAGGAAACAAAGAACCTTCTGAAACTGGTCAAACTTCTTGTTCTGAAAAATGAGCGCTATTCCATGCGAGACTTTGCTAAGAAACTAAAGATCTCGTACAACAATGTGTACTACTCCCTGCACAGAACAGCGCAAACTGTCTCTAACCAGAATAGAAAGAGGAGAGAAGAGGGAGGCTCCGGTGCACAACCGAGGAAGAGGACAAATACATTAGAGTGTCTAGTTAGAGAACCAGATGCCTCACAGGTCCTCAAATGGCAGCTTCATTAAATAGTACCCGCAAAACACCAGTCTTAACTTCAACAGTGGAGAGGCGATTCTGGGATGCTGACTTTCTAGGCAGAGTTGCAAAGAAAAAGCCATATCCCAGACTGGCCAATAAAAAGAAAAGATTAAGAAGGGCAAAAGAACACAGACACTGGACAAAAGAACTCTGCCTAGTAGGCCAGAAGGGTTTTCTAATAATCACTTAGCCTTTTAAAATGATAAACTTGGATTAGCAAACACAACGTGCCATTGGAACACAGAAGTGATGGTTGCTGATAATGGGCCTCTGTATGCCTATGCAGATATTCCATTGAAAATCAGTCGTTTCCGGCCACAATATTCACTTACAGCATTAGCAATGTCTACACTGTATTTCTGATCAATTTGATGTTATTTTAATGGGAAAATAATTAGCTTTTTTTTCAATAACAAGTACATTTCTGTGTAAAGTGACCTCCAACTTGTGAATGGTAGTGTATATATACATATATATACACGTATTATATATATATATATATATATACACACATATAAATAAGAGGTGCAATCCATTGCTCAATTTCTAGCTGTGGTAAATGTGGCCCAGTTTCTCCTATACTACTCTTTGCAGTACCCTTGAAATGAACTATCTCCTATGTCTATACATTACATGTCATTCTCCCATACCCTTATGGGTTCAGGGGTGATGTGATAACCCAAGATCCTCTCACACATAAATTAAATGAATGGGAAAGAAAGAGAAAACCACTGACGGAGTACAGGCAGTAATGAGAAGCAACTAATTCCCTGAAATCCTGCAGTTCCTTTTAGATAAGCGAAGACGTCTGAAGGAAGAAAAAACTAACCCAGTCCAATTAAGTTTGCCTAATTACTGAAAGGTCTAATAATTGACTATTTAATTCCTGTTCCGCCTAAGACCAGGCAAAGAGAGGTGTTAGAAAAAGACTTGGCTGACCGCTTCAGACAAGTATACTCAATGATTACATTGAATGACGTTCCATTCTGTCAGTTTCAAATCGGTGCACATCACCCTTGACATGCGGTAGCCTTCTGTCTGTCCATTTTAGATGATGTAACAGTCTCTCCCTCTCGCAGATGGGTACACCACTGATGACATCGAGTTCTACTGGCATGGTGGCAATTCAGTGACTGGGGTGGAGAACATCGAACTTCCCCAATTCTCTATTATAGACTACCAAACCCAATCCAAAAAAGCAGTGTTTGCTACAGGTAACAATTTGATTACTAACCCTTACAAGAGTGTATTAATAATTAAAGTTTCTGGTGTTCCACTTAAGAGTGTCTAACGTAGAGAGTGTGGCATTCCGTGTTTGCCACACAAGCACCGGGTAGAAGTTCTCTCAGGCACAGAAAAAGGATACGCTTACCCCTAAATGCTAAACTTACCTTAGTTCAGTTTCTAGGGGGAATCTTCATCCTAGTCCAATGTGAAAACTGTGTTTGGTCTCCCAGGCTCCTACCCGAGGCTGTCTCTGAGTTTTAAGCTGAAGAGGAACATTGGCTACTTCATCCTACAGACCTACATGCCTTCCACCCTGATCACCATCCTTTCCTGGGTCTCCTTCTGGATCAACTATGATGCATCTGCTGCCAGAGTCGCTTTAGGTCGGTGTCTTTGGGTTATTCTATGGGTTGTCCACGGGGTGAGATTCAAAAACCATTCAAGACTGAATATGGCTATAGTAGGTTTGGGTTATCTGTTGTAGGCAGAGTTGGGGAGTACGTTACATGTAACTTACATGTAACGGATTACAAAAAAACAGTAACTGTAATCCGTTACGTTACCAACTAAAATATTGTAATCGGATTACAGATACGTTTGAAAAAATATGTGATTACTTTTGAATTACTTCAATTGAAAAAGAATAGTAGCGCGAAATAATTATGACAGGCTGCATGCTTGTTTTTTTTTTTTTAATGTTTTAAAAACATCCTTATTTGAACCAAAATAACAACTGAGCGCCTCAGTTGTGTGTGATCGTCATGCGCGAAAACGTGGATGCGCATAAGCAGTTTAGTGACTGATGAAGCGCTAGTTTAATTGGTAAAAACAGTGTATCTATATTAGCCGACTCATTTAAAGGTGATTTAGTTATCTACTCGACGCATCTTTCTCGCGATAGGCCTACCTCGATCGTGTTATATATTAGTTGAAGTGTTATATATTGTTCAAGTTTCAAGGTTTATTTGTCAAATGCACCGAACAACACAGCCGAGAATAGTTGCACTGAAAAACTCAGACAGGAAATGTTTTTGAAGATTAGGCAACTATTTGTTTGATAGCATTAACATGGGCTGCCTTCAAGATAAAACATTATATGGAATTAATCGCGATATTTAAGGAGAAAAACGTGTGTTGGGAAGCACTCTGCCGAAGGATGACATGCATTTGACGCAACCACCTCAACTCCATCCATACAGGTAGGTCATGTGATTCTGCTTGCTTTGAATCTAAGAGTGGAGGTGTATAATCACAGTTTATTTCTATAATTTGCGATTTGAAAATCAATTGCTGGTGGCCCTAATAATCATGTTACGTTCGCGCGGGTAAAACGTATTTGTGTGCGGGTGTTCACGATTGCAAACGTGCGTTCGTGTGCCTGGGGTTTCTGCAACGTTTTGACAATGTTGGTGGTTGTGGAGCAAAATATCAGACTACTGTATTAATGTACGAGCGAAAAGCTGCGGATATCTTGATTTTTATATACAACTATGTCAATACCCTTTTTGAGAAATTGCCATTTATTTTTCAACAATGTTTTGAAGCAGTTAGAAACATGAATAAAACAAAGAACAGAAAAGGTTAAAACATCCTTCGATTTTGGGTTATGTTCAGATAAACAGACAGATTCTGGAAGATCGAGGGTTATTGGATTAATTGGAACGACTGAAAATCTGACAGCCCTTAGCCCAATCATATTGAAGTAGAAAGGAATGGTTCAGAAACCCTTTCCAAAGGCGCTGTACAAAACCCATAAGTTAAAATGCAAATTAGGTTTTTGGCCAGCTATGTAAACTCTAACACTGACTGATCCCGTAAAGGGTGTTCAACTGGTTATAGGCTATTCCTATTTGTTTTCTAATGCCTC
Source organism: Esox masquinongy (assembly GCA_016801175.1). NCBI lineage: Eukaryota > Metazoa > Chordata > Actinopteri > Esociformes > Esocidae > Esox > Esox masquinongy. The sequence goes on from JACXGI010003733.1 coordinate 59,181, forward strand.
TTAATATGAAAGTAATCTAAAAGTAATTCAAAGTAATCAAATTACATTACTGATTTTGAGTAATCTAAAAGTTACGTTACTGATTACAAATGTGGACAGTTAACTGTAACGGATTACATTTAAAAAGTAACCTACCCAACCCTGGTTGTAGGCGTGTTGTACTGCCTACCAGCTAGGTATAAGTGCACCAACATACTGCAGAACATACCCTTCTAATTCGAGTGAGTAGCGCCATTCACAGTTCCCACGGCAGTGTATTATTTCACATAGCCCCCTAAGTAGTGTATATTTACACACTGCCCCTTTAGGCAGAATGCACAAATACACATAACCCCTAGGTAACATATGTACTCTATATACTTACGAACAGAGACATTGGCAGAGTGTAACCTTACACAAAGCCCCCTTGGTAGAGTCTATAATTGCACACAGAGACCCCTTAGGCAGAACGGACACTTACACCACCCCCTAGGCAGAACTTGTACTTCGGCCCCCTAGGCGTTACGCATCCATAGACACAGACACAATCTTCAGATAAAATGACACACAGCCCCAAATGGGACAGACAAGTATGGGGCTACCCATTAATCCCCCAAAGCCTGGTTAGTCTTTAGTTGCTTACTAACCTATCCACAGACTCATGAGAATAGGTTTCCTGACACCTACAACGCAGCGGTATGAGATGAATCCTAAAATTTTCACAGTCACCAAGGGGAGAGTGTGCTCACAA
>JACXGI010003734.1:0-28304 GCA_016801175.1 Esox masquinongy
TTGAAATATATCAGTCTGTGTGGAATGAATGTATACATTATACAAGTTTCACTTTTTGAATGGAATTACTGAAATAAATCAACTTTTTGATGATATTCTAATTTTATGACCAGCACCTGTATGTCTCTTCCCTCAGCCTTTACTTCTACCTGTCCCAGAATGTCTCTTCCTTCTCTTGTCCATCCTTGTTTATAGTCAGCAGTGCATGACAGCTCTCTGTGTATCCTCCCCGATTCCTTGATTCTCTCCCCTATCCTCCTTTACCCATCCCTCTGTTGTCTCACCTTCCCCTGTCTCACCTCCCCCTGTATCACCCCCACACCTTTCCCTGTCTCGCCTCTCCCATCTCACCTCTTTTTGTTTCCTCGAGGGCTGGGTGGTGGTCAATGGTCCATCTGGGTCTTTGCTCTTTTGTGTATTAGCATGCTGACAGACAGACAGACTGTGGCAATACAAACCTGGGTAAAACTGAGTGTTCTAGTCTTGAATCAGCCCTACATTGCTCTCATGGCTCTGATGCATTTTTGCTGCATTTTTACTGCTGTCTTGCTGCCCTCCTGCTGGTCCTCTAACCCCCCCCCCCACTGCTGCCTAACAACAAAGAAGAGGATCAAGGAAGGTCGTGTCTCCGAAGCGAGGTGACACCGAAACCCCAAATGGCCTTTTCTGAGCCCTGTCCAGCCGGATACTGCTGTCTGGGACGCGTCTGGGTCTTGAGCGTTCTCAGCCCAGCATGGTCTGGGCTCAGCGGGAATTAATCCAGTCACTCTTGGATGTTCCATGGAATTAAAAGTACCTCGTTTTCTGTGAGAAAACATGCGTTTACACTGTAAATGCTTTCATTTAACAAAAGCTTTCCACGTTACAAAATAGTGTTGGGGATTGCCAGAGATATATTATAACAATACTTAGAGGCTGATATCATACTCTGATTATTGCTATTCTGTATTGTAATGAGATACTTTGACTTTATTGCTATTTAATCTTCCAAACATTTCCTCACTATGTCTGCAACAGAGGGAGAACTGAGAAAGAGCCGTGGGAAAAAACAAGTTTTGATCAATCTTTGGAAATAAGAGCTAAAAACAAGATGGAAGCCAAGCTATTATGAAAAAGATTTGTGTTTTCGTGCAAATACAGCTAACTTGCGTGAAATTATGATTATTATTATTATTATTGTTGTTATTAACACAGACTTACGCTTTGGGGTTCTTATTTTGTTTTGTGGTTTAATGTAATATAAGATTTTTGTATTTGTTTGAATTTCCCCCTAATTTGGCATGTTAGGAGAATACTTTTTGCTGCTATCCAGTCTTTGTCTATAAGCTGTTGTCTCTCTCTGACCTTGGTCTGTGCAGAGAGAGTGCACAATATTGTTCCACACAAATAGATTAGGAGGAGATGGTATGGTGTACAATGGCAAATATTCAAGGACAGCAAAGCCATGAAAAGCCAAGCGTCTGGCCCGGCTCGAGCAGAGCTTTAGAAACTGGCCCGCTACAATGGATGTGCGACCAAATAATGTGAGGTGAGGGCGTTGAAGCGTGATGTACTGTAGGCCTTGGGCTTGTCTGAGAAACCGCACAACTTCTGTTAAACCAACAAAAGTGGGAATTTGAATTAAAATGGACTGGCTGAGGGTCTCATTCTCTCTCTCTCTCTGTCTCTCTCTCTCTCTCTTTCTCTGTTTTTTTCCCTCTCTTTCCGTTGCTACATCTGCGCGTACATCTCCACGGCCGCATTACTCGATAAAAATTTTCTCGGGGTGGAAAAAACACAACGCGTTTCGCAGTGAACGCCCCAGACTTCAGCGTTGCTCCCCAACATGTTATGCCGTTGTCTGCGATGAGGTAAGATGCGCATTGTGTTTGTAGTGTTTCTGTAGCCGGGTAGTCAGCCTGACTGGATAACACCGGCTCTGCCAGTCCAATTAGCCGGCAAAGCAAGACTAATGACTCTGGTTAGCGCTGTCTGTGAAGGATGGAGCTGTCCCATTACAGCGACAAGCCGACCGCACGCGAGCGAGGTAGCTAGTCAGGTGGCGTTTGTGCGTGCGTGTGTGCATGGCCCGTCGTATCGACAAGCCCGGGAGAGAGCGATGACGAGCTGTTGCCAGACGCGGGTCAGCACGTGACGTTGCCCACCCCCTCGCTTTCCCGCTAAATGAAGACGTACCTTCCTTTGAGCCACCTCACGGTCCCGCACCTGCCCGCGCTCCTGTTGGGGGACCGAGGGTTGGAGGGTAGGTTCCGGGGAAAAAAATGGATTTCCATAATTGCCTTCCTATTTAATGAGCTAATTAGGCACAGAGTGTTGCAACCTGAGGCGTTATTGAAATGACTCAGTCACAGTTCAGTACAGCTTCTAATAGAGAGAGAGGGAGAGGGGATAGGAGAAGAGGGATATGGAGAGAGGCAGTATAGTGGTGGAAATGAGACCAGACTGAAAACAGTTGTGTGTAACAAGCTCCCCACTGTACAGACAGGCTGGCTGGCTGGCTGGCTTCCTAAATGACTATATGACTGAAGGAGTGGGCCTGCAAACTGAGCTGCCATGTTCTGAGTTTAGGCCCTCTGGCCAACCGGGTCTGGACTATGACGGAGGGGTAGAACCGGAGTTTGCCGCCGTCGTTTTGAGGTCGTCCAAAACGCATTGAAGAATGTTAGAATGGACCTGAAACACTATTTGGTTTGTCTCCGGGCAACCACATCGTGTCCACCAATTAGAGAAACGAAGTGCGTGCGTGCAGGTGTTTTGGCCTGTTCTATCTCCACTGTGCTGTAGTTCTGGGCGACAGGCTTTTCCCTCCACTCAGCAGTAGTTGCGTCTGGAATATCCTGTGAACTCTCAACCTCTCTTGTTAGGAAACATTAAAATGAAATGGGATCGGCCGCTGCTTGTTAGGAATGAAAACGTGTGTTTCCCAGAATTCTCTGGCGTGTCACACCGTAGGAGTGTGGTGGTGGAGTGGAGAACCGGGAGGGACGACAGTAGACTGGCCATGCGTGGCTCAAAGTTATTTGGCTCAATGAGGTGTTTCTCACTAAGTCAAAGCCAATGTTAGTGAGGCTTGTCAAATTGTTCAGTTGAGTGCTTGTCAAACTGCAGAGGAGATTGGTTTCGAGCAGGTTTTGGGTTCAGCAGAAATTAATATGACATTTCCCTCTCAGTGATCATTTGAATGTCTAATGTTGTCGCTAATTTGTCAAACATCTGGTTTCATTAAGCGTGACAGAAAAGTTTGGATTTTTTTTTGGGGTGTTCAGTCATCTACTGGATAGTTCAATTCAAAAGCAAAGTTAGATGTTTGGTGTTTTCATGCCTGCGAAAGTGGAGTTTGAGTCTTGCATTATTCAAAATTTGGCACTATTGTTAATTGATCGTTTAGTAACTTTTGTGCGGTAAGGAGAACCGCTGTCACTGGCTAATAACGCTTCATTAATTTGTTCCCGGAGAGAGAGGTAATTTAGATATGACCCACCTGAACCCCTGGTGTTGATATTAACACTCACTTGCTTTTAACACCCCCCATAACAGTAACGAAAATATACCAGAAGATAAACACTTCAATATCATTTTAATTTGTTCCCTTAAGTTATGTAAATAATGTAGCAGCTGTTTGAATTGGAGTGTTAAATTGCTTACCCAAGCATCCCAGTGTAGGCTGTACAGTATGTAAATGCAGGTGTGCACAAATTGAAATTCAATAGCCTTCTCGTCAGCAAAGGTTGCCTGCCCCCCACTACTGCCCCCCCCCCCCCCCGCTTCCTCCCCTCCTCCCCCTCATCTGCCCTCCAATCTACTTTAAGTGGGTCTTTAATTTAAAAGTAAGCGCATTAACTTTTCCAACATGGCGAGATAAAGTGCCTCTTCGCAACAAATGAATAAATAGCTAAATAAACCACAGAGCGAACCTGGGTTTGGTAACACACACACACACACACACACACACACACACACACACGCGCACACAGATCAATAAACAGCGCTATTGAGAGATCTCCTGAGGTCTGGCTCTGTGTATATCCTGTGACGTTTTATTTATTTGTTCTTTCCAGGAGGCAGTAAATCAGAGTTCAGCCCTGGGCGGGTGGTTAGTCTGGCCTTGTGGCGTGGTTGCTGCTGTGTTGTTTGGGATGCCTGAGCAGTAAACACGACTGGCTGTTGTTTGCATGCAGGCGCAGTACCGTAAAGACCGGTTGATTCCAGCTAATTGCGTCTCTGTGAAGTGGAGGAGAAGTGAGATGGAAATGACAGTTGAGAGGAGGACTGTACCTACCCTCCGGGCTCTCTCAGGAGCATAGGGATTCAGTCGCCTCCTGCCTCCCCTCTCCTTTCCCTCCGTCGTCTTTGCTCCCTTTCACCTGTTAGTGCCCTAAGATACGAACTGCTGCTGTCCTTCCCGACGGCACGAGATCAGTCACCTCCACAGCTTAGTCAGAACGCACGTTGCGACACACCAACCGTCGCAACGTCAAGTGCACGTGTGGCGTGTTATTCTGGTTTCACCTGCTGCCCTCACCTCAGAGAATAAACGTGGGGAAAGTTTGCTTCAACCGTTAGAAGAAACAACATCTTATTAAGACATTTCCAACTGTTCGGCCTAATTATATTCCCTCTCACGCTCCTGGGTTTATTAGCCTATTCAAAGCCAGGACATGACCTGGGGCCTAGCCTAGGAGGAGGGATGACATTTCACTTCAGTCATTTCTTAACTTTTGAGATGGTAGGCAAACGTAACTCCTAACATTTAAATGCGCTCCTTTTCCAACCCCCCCTCTTTTGTTGTTACCTTTGGTGTGTTTCAGATAATGTGGTGGCGTTGAATCATGAGGAGGTTTTTTGGGTAATGTTAGTGATATTTTTCTGAGGTGTAATATAACTCAAACTGGAACATGTGGTGGAATTTGATTATATGGAGGTACATTGGATAATGTAGTAGTATTTAATCATTAAGAGGTTCAGTCATGTAAATAAGTACAACCCTTGGGGAGTTACATATTTGGACGCATGGATATTTGTTCTGAATTCCAACTCCATTCATTTGTAAAGGTAAACCGATGTAAGAAATCACACATATAATGTAACTTTGAAACCATTCATTCAATTAAAACAAAGCGAAATGCAACATCCTTATGTGGAAGAAGTTAGTACACCTCTACCTTTATCTTCATATAGGAAGGCTAAAATTAGAATCAGGTACCAAAACAAGTGCATATGATTAGACAATCAATATATTACCTTGGGAGGGTCCAGCCTTCCATGTAGATATGAAATTTGGTCTGGTTTGGTCTTAACTATATGGGTGTGTGGTAACAAATCATCCCAAGGTCAGAAGACCCTCAGAAGAAAGACTATTGATGCCCATGAGTCTGGGTGGGTTTACGAAGGCATTTCCAAGCAATTCAAAGTACATCATTCAACTGTCCAACGGATCATCTACAAATGGAGAAAGTTACAGAATACTGGCAATCTACATAGGACAGGTTGTCCCACCAAATTCAGGCCAAGATCAACTGCCAGACACCTGTGTAAAGACCAAAACTATTGGAACAATGTGGACAGATGTGTCGGTGCAATTGTTTGGCTGCAATGCCAGACACCATGTTTGGCGAAAACAAAACACTACCTTTGAACTGAAGAATCTCATAGCAACTGTAAGGCATTGAGGCGGTGACATTGTGGTTTGGCGATGCTTTGCCGCCTCAGGGCATGGCCAAATTGCCGTTATTGAGTCAACCATGACTTCTATGTATTAACAGATTTCTTGTGGAGAATGTGTGGACACCTGTCAAAAAGCTGATGCTCAACTGAACATGGATCCATGCAACAGGACAATGATCCAAAACACACAAGCAAAGCTGCAGAATGTCAAAATAAATAAATAAATATGGGGTTATGGAATGGTAGAGTCAAAGCCCACATCTCAATCCTATGGAAATGCTGTAGTGGGATTTTAACTGGGCCGTGAGTGCCACAAAGCCCCCAAACAGGACACAGTTGAAGCCGTACTATAAAGAAAAACATCATGTAAAGGGGGCAACACCAGCTATTAAAGCTAGGGTTGTCCTTATTTTTTCCACGCTATGAAATAACATTTCTTTAGATTTTGATGAATAAATTATTGCAAAGTATTATCTTTGTGTTGTTTTTTAAATCAGGTTAGCTTTTTCAATAGTGTTGAAGTGAAAATGTGTTAAAAAAAAAAACACTTGCCGGGAATGTAGTTACCTTTTCACATGACTTTATATGGATAATGTAGTGGTATTTGATCATACGGAGGTATTATAAATAATGTAGTGGTGTGATCATAAGGAAGCACTTGGTAATGGTGTGTTGCAGATGGCCTGTTATTGGCCTGCTGTCATACTGACTGACTGATGTATTCAGACTGTATTCAGACTTAGGCTATAAGTGAAGAACAACCTTTGAGGCATTTGATTGAAGTGAGACAATGAATGCAAAAGCAACATGCTTTTGTAATTTTTTTGGGCATGTGATCACTGCTCTTCCCGAACAATACGATAAGACGTATGGATTTAGCTTGTTCTTTCTTTACCTTCCAACCCCCACCAATCCTCTCTCTTTTCTCTCCATATGGATTTCCCTGTGGAAATAGTGTTTATTTTATGGGTGAGGATCCGGCTTTTTAAGTATCTTCTAAATTGGAGGACCGCTTTAATACCATCTCAACATTCTGTTTAGATGCTCAATTAGGTTCGTAATTGCTCCTGTGGCGTGATTACATTTATATTGGTCAAGCTCATTAATGCACAGCGTTCCTACAGCACGGTCAGCAACACCGTAAAAATGAAATGAGATCCTTCATGCGCTGGGCACTGGCCGGACGGGGAGTACATCACTAAAGGGCAAAGGGAAGCTGTAAAAACACTGCTTCAACCTTTAAGGAAGGTGGATTTACAGCTTTATTGGAGCCATCATTTGGAATCTGTTTTCAGCTCCTACATCCACATTTCCAAAAAAGTTGGAACGTTGTGTAAAATGGAAATAAAAACAGAATGCAATGATGTGCAAATCATTTAAACACTATTTTCAGTAGAAAATAGTACCAAGACAACATATCAAATGTTGAAACTGAGACATTTTATTGTTTCTTGAAAAATGTGTGACCCCTTTGAATTTGATGCCAGCAACCTATTTCAAAAAAGCTGGGACAAGGGCAACAAATGACTTTGAAAAGTTGTGTAATACTAAAAAAAAACAATGGTGGAACATCTCACAACTAATCAGGTGAATTGGCAACAGGTCAGTAACATGATTGGGTATAAAAAGAGCATCCCAGAGAGGATGAGTCTTTCAGAAGTAATGGTGGGGAGGGGTTCACCACTCTGAAAGACTGCATGGGCAAATAGTGCAACAATTTTAAGAATAACGTTTCTCAATGTAAAATTGCAAAGAGTTTGGGGATCTCATCTACGGTATATAATATCTTTAAAAGATTCAGAGAATCTGGAGAAATCTCTGTACGCAAGGGACAAGGCCGAAAACCCTCAGATGGCACTGTGTTAAAAACGGACACGATTCAGTAGTGAAAATCACTGCATGGGCTCAGGAACACTTCCAAAAACCTGGGCTGTGAACACAGTACGTCGCTGCATCCGCAAATGCACGTTAAAATTTCATCATGCAAAGAAGAAACCAGATATAAACAAGATCCAGAACCACTGATGCCTTCTCTGGGACAGAGCTCATTTTTAATAGACTGAGGCGAAGTGGATAACTGTCCTGTGGTCTGGCGAATCAAATTTTGAAATTATTTTTGGGAATCATGGATGCCGCGTTCTCTGGGCTAAAGTGGAGAGGGACCATCCGGCCTGTTATCAGCGCCCAGTGCAACAGCCAGCATCCGTGATGTATGGGGGTGCATTAGTGCTTATTACTTGCACGTCTGTGAAGGCACCATTAATGCTGAACAATATGTACAGGTTTTGGAGTAGCATACGCTGCCATCCAGACAATGTCTTTTTCAGGGAAGGACTTGCTTATTTCAGCAAGACAATGCCAAACCACATTCTGCACGTATTCCAACAGCATGGCTCCATAGTGAAAGAGTCCGGGCGTTAAATTGGCCTGCCTGCAGTCCAGACCTGTCACCCATTGAAAACATTTGGCGCATTATGTAATGAAAAATAAGGCAAAGGAGACCCCGAACTGTTGAGCAGCTGAAATCCTATATCAAGCAAGAATGGGAAAACACTACACTTTCTAAACTACAGCATTTGGTCTTCTCAGTTCCCAAACGTTTACAGAGCATTGTTAAAAGAAGAGGTGATGCAACACAGTAATAAACATGCCTTTGTCCCAACTTTTTTGAAATGTGTTGCTGGCGTCAAATTCTAAATAAGCATGTGTTTTTCCAAAAACAATACGATTTCTTAGTTTCAACATTTGATGTCTTGGTACTTTATTCAATTAAATATAGGGATAGATGATTTGCATTCTGTTTTATTTGCATTTTACACAATGTCCCAACTTTGGTGGAAACAGGGTTGTATATACAGTCCTGGAAAAAATGATGAGACCACGGCACCTTTTTCTTTCCTTTCCAAAAAAGTTGAAAAGGAAGGTTTTGAGTGAGGAACAGAAGCGTTCAATTTGCAGTGGTCTCTTAATTTTAACCCTTCTGTTCCTCACTCAAAAACTTCCTTTTTGACTTTTTTGGAAAGGAAAGAAAAAAGTGCAGTGGTCTCTTAACTTTTCTTGAGCTGTAGCAGCCCTTCGTGAAAACCCTTTGGAGCGCTCAACACAGAGTGTAGCATTTGTGACACATAACAAGCGTACTGTATCTAACATAACCCTTGCTGTGTTTGCAAACATTGCCGTAGATCTTTGCAGGCAGAAAATGCGGAGTTGTCATAGAGCGGCAGCAATCCTGATTCTGAGAGCATTGTGACGTGTTGTTTGTGAGATAATTTCATCCTTCTTGAGTTGATTTTAGGGCTCCTATGAATACCGTGCTTAAAGTGGAACTGACAGCATTTTAACATAATGAAATGTTGTTAATTATATTTGAATGTAACAACGTGACGCCCTTTGTAACATTTTCTGACTAGCGATCCCACAGATCCGGCCACTTTCAGGTTTCTATACTTTCATAGAATGTTTGGGTTTGATGTAGTGAGACGTTTGAGATTTGTTTTTAGCAATGTAGAGGTTGTAAATGGATGCGTGTTTAGAGTACTAGACACTGTATTGAATAAAACGAGTCAGTCTTGTACCCTACACAGACCTGTGTACCATAGTGAATCAGAGCTCCGATAGGACAGTATGTACATTAACTATCTCATTTACAAAACTGTTGGTTTACAGGCAATAGCAAAACGTCTCCTCACCAGCTTGTCCACCAACAAGGCAAGAACATGCACTAGCTGGATTGAGGTGAACTAACAAGTGAATAAGGGGACCGTATAACTTTGTCAATGTGTCCAAATGTTACTCTTCTGCAGCCTGTCTGCTAACACTTGCTCCTGCCCCAACCTGCGCTCATTCCGTGTGTGCAAGGTATTGTGCAAGGTAAAACAATCAATATATAATAAGTAAAACGCTTGCATTTAATCCTGGAATAGATTTTTATATCCAATTAATCGCAATAATAATCTACAGATTAGTTCAAAATCAAAATATTTTTTAGTTGCTGCCCATGGTTGTTTTTTCGTTGTCATTCCTATGTTTAGAAAATAAATTAGATCTGTTTCCACCGTTCAGTCATTGAACTCTGGGTAGATGCACAGTTCGGGACAAGCCCTCCTGCTGTTTTGAACCTATGTCCTATATTGGTAGGAATGTAACTAGTGATGAATGTCACAGTGATGAATGTTGATCGCCATGGTAATAGGGAGTAGATGAAGGTCAAAGACAGCATGTTGGATGTTACTATATCTACAGCTCCGGAAAAAATGAAGAGACCACTGCACCTTTCTGTTTCCTTTCCAAAAAAGTCGAAAAGGAAGTTTTTGAGTGAGGAACAGAACGGTTAAAATTAAGAGACCACTGCAAATTGAACGCTTCTGTTCCTCACTCAAAAACTTCCTTTTCAACTTTTTTGGAAAGGAAAGAAAAAGGTGCCATGGTCTCTTCATTTTTTCCGGAGCTGTATATAGCAAATTGATTTGATTTACATTACTATAAGTTACATGTGGATGACAGTCTAGCTCACTAGCTAGTTACTGAAGTTCGTTTCAAGCTCTCAAACCATTTTGGCACCTGCGTGCTATCATTATGTTTTGGGTGATCTGATTGTAGAGGCTAATGCATGTATAGCTGTTGCCCCTAAAAAAACATGTGCTAAGAAAATGTAGCCCATCCTATCGCTATCTAAGCTCTTGTTTTTAAGGTGATGACAAGTAGTTAGCTAGCTCCAAAAATGCATGAGTTTGCTAGCTACTCTGATTTGTGATCATCACATTCCCCACTAGCATAACTGTTGACATTCCTAGCCACATCATATGTTTTGTTTTATGGTCCAAAAACACTGAATAATTTGAACTAAAACTTAACAGTGCATAATAGCAATAGATGGAGAACACAAACTAAGCAACAGTCTTTGATTAACAGCCTGATATTTATTTGACTTCCAAGCAGTACAATCATGAATTATATTTTCATGATTTCCTTCAAAATCTGCAATGTAATCTTAAATCAACTGCGTTATACTTGAAACAAACTTTCACAGAGTAAAATTGCAATTTTGCTAGCTTTTGCTACAGCCTAGCGTTCTAGCAACCAAATGTAATCTTGGCTACTGTTTCATAAATAATCAAAACAACAGAACTAAGTTTTAAATTATTTTATTTCAAAGTAATTATTGCATTAAGCTCTGTTGTATGGGGACAGACGGGATGCCTGGTCTCCTGTCACCTTGGTTAGTGTCTGCTTTCAGTGTGGCATGTACATAAATATACATCTATATATCTGAGTCTTCTGGCTATGCTTACCGAACACTACTCTATGACAGAGAGTGTCCTTGAATGCTCAGACAAAAAAGTAGAGAGTGAGAGGGGGAGGGAGAGTGTGGGAGCGAATAATGAAGAGCTTAGTAAAGAGGAAAATCCTCTCCAGTCATTCAGAAACAGTTAGGAGTGTTTTATACGATGCTTACTCTGATTTTGATATAGCCTAATTTCTTTACTACTCTCACTTCTCACTCTCGTTCCGTCTCGTTCTCTCTCTGGCACACCTCTTTCTCTCGCCTCTCTCTCTTTGTTCTCTTATTTCTCCTCTCTCGCTATTCCTCACTTTTTTCTTTCCCTTTCTGCTCAGTTCTTTTTTGACCCATTCTCTCTTCCTGTATGCTGTGGAAACATTCTTTTAACTTGTCTCAAAGTCAGCGGCCTGTTTTCCTTAGGAGGACTGTCCTCTGCGGGGACAGGCAGTGTTTGTGTTGATGGCTGAGAGCGTACTGCTTGCGAGGCCTCAGCAGAGACACAGATAGATGAGACGGCTAGACGACAGGATCCAGGTTTCACTTGGCCATCCTTTTCTCCGGGTGGTAGAGTAAGGAGCCTTCTCTCACTCAGGGAGCCAGCATTGTCCGGAGCGTTGTCTCACTCTGTCTCTTCCTGGCACACACTCCCCTGTCGGTCCACAGTGTGCACGGCCAGGTGTTTTAAGCCGCTTGCAGATTTATGCTTTGGTGATTCACTTGACTGCTCTGACGTCACTATGAATACAGTGACACTCTATAGTTCACCACAGTATTTGGCCGCACTGACTCATCACTACTAGAGTTGCAAAGAAATGGTATATGACTGGAAACTTCATGTTTACCACCAAGCTGCCAGAATGTTGGTTTGGATTAATAAAAATATAACTTCTTGAGTTGCTGAGTTCTTTGAATGTAAAGCCATTGTTGTTTATAGATTTTCATTTATCCATCTGTTCCTCTTGAATGTGTATTCAGCTTCTGAACAATTTTTAAATATATATAGAAAATTACCATTTATTGCCCAATATTTTGGTTTTATTTAACCTGAGTTACCCAATAAACTATGACAAATTACCAGTAACTTAACAACCCTAGTTAATACTCATTGCATGACATTCTAAATGAAAAAAAAAATGCTGTATAGGGCTGATAATGGCTGTTGATGTAGCCATTGCCAATCTGCCATAATAAACAACTGAATATGTTTTCAATTCAATTTTCTTCCACTTTCTGGCTGTTTGTGCCAAACGTTCCATGATAATGTGATTATGCATAGACACTATTAAGAATGTGAATCAAAATGTGCCATTTTGAGCCAAAATGTAATAAAATATGCAGAACCTTCCCTAGCAACACCTCATCCATAGTACTAATGTTTATGGGCCCGGTTTCCTTGGGACACAGCTAATGGTTTTGTAAAATTTACTTTGCAGATTTAGATTTCTCAATTAAGTTCTGTCACCGAGAAGTAACTGAACAAAGCAACTAACTGGCATTTTTTTGTGATCATACCATTTTTGTGTTCTGTTATGTTCTAGCTTTGTGTAATTCCGATCCCTGTCTCTATGGATGGAGAGTTGATATCTCCTCCTGATGAGCCAATAACCTCCCTTTTCCATATGAGTGAAGTGCTATTCATGAGTTTCTGTGTTTGCCTATGAGGTCCGTAGCTCATCCTTATGTCTCTGTCTGTCTGAAGGGCTGGAAGGGACAGCCTATTGATGATGATCACGTTCTGCTGTGGGCCAAGCTACATTTCCATTGTTCTTGGTGTTTTTCCTCCTTTCATTTAGGTGAAATTGCATTTTACTGCAAAATAAGAGGAAATATTCATTATTGAATTCGCAAATTCCTTTTTTTCCTTGATTCCAAGTGCGTGCGTGCGTGTGTGTGAATGGTCTACTCTTGTTGCAATTGCTGAAAATCCCCTTTAATATCAGATAATTTTTTGGCTCCTGCACATGCTCCCGGAGAACAAACATGAACTAATAAATTGTCATGTTAAATAACTCTATGAAATGGTTGTAAATCCTCCATCTATTTGGCAGTGAACTTTTCTCTGGTGTGTTGTCTGAGAACCATATCAATGGAGCCTCGCTGTAGCCATAGTTTGCTTTTGATGGCGTTCAAGAAAAACTGGCCTCCTGTCTGGTCTGCTTAAGAGCACATATACATATACTCGAGAATTATTGGTAAATATGAACAGAAAAGACTGACATAATGTCAGTGTTGTTTTTATGCTTGATCATACACTCAAAAACACATCAAATTGAAATTAGTGAACATTAAAAAAATATATATTTTCCCCTAAATAATTATTTTATTCGAAAACATTCCGGCCTCAATTGGCATTTCTAGAAGAGCTTATGAAAAATATTGAAGAAAGAGTTCTAATTAAGATTTGGGAACTTTTTGGTGATCATGATGTCCTGATTTACTGGGGTATAAATATGTATCGCACACACAGGCTGAACCCCCTTAGTCATCCATCAACATGGAAAAGGCCAGAGAACATACAGATGAAATGAGACAAAACCTTGTTGACCACAAATCAGCCAGTGGCTATGTAAAGATTGCAACTGGCAAAAATATCTCCAAGGATCACAGTTGGAGAGTTGCCGAAGTTCGTTACATCTTGGGTCACCAAGTCTGGAGAAACTACAATTTAAAAACATCACCACCTCCATGTCAACAAGTTATTTGGAAAGATTGCTAGAAGAAAGCATCTCCTGTAACCAAACCACAAACATAAGCACCCGGAGTTTGCTGAATGTCAATGGAACTTTGCATGGTACCAGGATCTATGGTCTGATGAAACACCAGATCCAAAGCAAGGTCGAACACCAGATCCAAAGCATACCTCGTGCCAGTATGGTTCACTGGCCACAGTATCAACATTTTGCAGTGGCCATTACAGACCCCTGACCAAAAGAGAGTAAAGAGAGTCTTCAAGCAAGGACCAAGGACTTTGAAGGATTTGGAGAGTTTATGATGGATGTGCTCAAATCCCTTCCAATGTGTTTTCCCACCTCATCAGACATTATAGGAAATGAATCAGAGCTGTTATCTTGGCAAAGGGATGGTTCAAGTCCTAAATGCCAGGGTGCTAATAATTGTCCTATATGTTTTTGAATACAATTATTATAATTATTTTTTGCCTTTTCTCAGTTAAAGATTACAGCAGATTCATATTTTTTTTTATATAATCTACGGCCAAGCTAATAAACGATATTTGTTCACAGCTTTTTTATATTTACCTGGGGGTGCCAATAATTCAAGGAGGGAACTGTAGAAGCAGGAGAGCAAAATTCAAAGATCAACCAAATTAGTATAATGTTGTTGATTAGGCCAAGGCTATGTTTGTGTTAAAATGAATTTGTATACAACTGTGAAGGTCAATTAATGTCAAACTTTATTTTGTTGGTGTATCAGTATGTCTGTCTTGGTGGATGCAGGGTGGATATAACACTTTTTTTTTTTTGTTTTTAATTCAACATCTTGCTGTTCTGTAGAGGCATTAAGTCTGACTATGCCTACTAGTCAGGACACATTACAATGTAAAATTGCCTTGCAAATCAAACACTAAGCTAGAAGCATTCTAAATGTTTTGCTAGCAAAATCAATAATGATGACTAAATTCAACAACTAGTTCCTGAAAGCTGGTCATACTTCTATAATGTGAGAGGACTTCACATTAAGCATAAAGCCAGTTGAATCATGAAGGCCGACTGGAGTGGAGACATTTATCGTAATCACAACGTTAGGTCAAAACAAATCAATGACAGCTAGCTAGCCTTGTTCTTCCTCGTTGGACCTGCATTTACTGTGTATCCAGTTGTGTTGGTTGATTGTTAGTTTTGCTTTTTGTTGCTTTGTAGCAAGTACGGTCTGCATGTGAGGGGTGTTTAATATTTTATCCTGATTAGGTGTCCCAGGACAGTTGGAGGTCTCTACCACAGAGACCTCCAACTGTCCTCTATATAAACTTTTAATATGCATTTTAGCATTCACTTCAGGCCAATCAAAAACCAGTACTCAGCAGTAATCTGATGGAATGTTTGGTAACTGAGTCACGGCCAGTTCATCTATTTTGGGAGGGTATTTGTTCGTAATCACAGTGAGTCATATGCTACCATGAAATTACCCACATCTCATTTTTATGCAGTGTTCATTAAACCTTGTGTAGTACTGCCTGATTTAATAGCATTTGCAGAAACCCAAAATATTTTAAGACTGTGCAATTTTATAACTGGTGCAAGGTGAAAGAGAGAGGTCACATGAGCTTAGTATTTGCACTGTAAAAGGTAATTAGCTGAGGTAACTACATATTTAAAAAAGTTTTTTTTTACATTTTTGTGGAAACCCTTTACCACCAATCATTTGAGTGACTCAATGCAAAGTATTGTAGTGACAAATAGTGAAATCACCACCCTTATAACTTTTTTAGTTGTAATACTTAACTCTTTTGTATTACAGGAACTATATTTGCTGTATTATAGGAACTATATTTGTTGTAGTGAATTTAGAATTAGAGTAGCCTATATGGTCCAGTCTACTTACATGATTAGACCTTATTTATTTTGTGTACGTTGTTCAGTCATTTTTTAAAATTTTCATATTACAGTTGGTTACTTGCGAAGTGCTCATTCCTCTAGCATTAACTAGAGAAAGCTGTAAAGAGCTGTACATTACAGTATGCTACGTTAGTCTCAGTGCTTTCTTGGTGGGAGAATTGGTTTGGCTTATTGTATGAAGTCAATTTGCTGAACAGTTTTGATATCCATTTATCTTGACTAATTCAACCTCAGGAAAAAACACTGCTTAATACTGTTTTAGAAATGTATTTTTTTCCCATGACAAATGTTTTGAGCATTGGATTAAAAGACAAAAAAGAAGTAAAAATAATCTCCTTGAATGCTTTAACAACAGTCTCATGGCACTTTTAAAGTAAAGACGCAATATCAAGTAATAACTTTAATAAATGTTAAATACATTAAATATTCATAACTTGTAAAAATACATAATTTTTATTCGCTGAACACTAATAAATAATGCTGTATTTTCTCAATACGCTTATATTTGGTAACAGTACTCAAACATTAAGACATAAAAAAAAATATAATAGTCAGAGTTATTACCACTTTTGCTGCATATTGAACCATGTACTTTTAGATATTTGTGTTTTTCCGCTGGATTGGATTTTTGGTAACAAAAAATCTAAAACCCGATCCTCATTAATTCTGTCCATGCCCATGATCACTTTTGATAGAATCTAACCATGTGTACTTCAGAAACTTCAGATAGCCTTTTTTCAATGTATAAATGGCAAGTGACTAAGTGAATAAGATTTTTTGATGTGCCTGCTAACCAACCAGATATATAGTAAGTTGTATTAATTAATTTTGTCATGGGTGTATTTTCTACCAGAATCATTAAGTGACTACAGTGAGCAAGTTACAAACTGTCACATGCCTACAGCTCTTTTAGAAATAGTCCAAGAGTGCTTTTTATGTTCTGCCATGTGATGTTCTCCACCTTTGTTGGATGTTTGCAGTGGAAAGCATAGAGAATGCATTGAAAGGATAGTGTCTTGCTTAGAAATTACTTGTTCGAAACTCTGGTCTGGGTAAGAAAAAGATTGATTATCTTTGTTATACTGAAGAGAAAATGGTCTCTCTGTACACACAGACCAATGAAAGAGAGGAAAGAAAGTGCTATCAGACTGGCTGTAACCGTTGCTTTTGTGCCATGAAATACTATTTTAGACCTGCAGTGTTGACTCTCTGAATGGTGAATAGGCCTAGTGTGTTTTTTTATTTAAGAAAGTATTTCTTTTTTTGTTTGCTAGAGTCTGTTGCCTTATTGTCTTGTATTCCTACTAATTCCTACTAATTATAGAAATAAAGATGATTATTATTGTGGATGTTCTTCCATATGGGCTATTGCAGAAAATGTCATATTAGGCTAGCGCTCCCAGATTCTGTTACATTCTGTCTCAGTTTCAGTGCTTTAGAGTATTTGACAGTTGTAGGCATTCAACATGAAAATGTCCTCCATCTTGTGGCAACCATTATGCCCATGCGTTGTTAGATTTAATGTGTCTTGCAGTGATAAAAGCAATTATTGTTTAAAGCCGTTTGCCTATATCCAGCTTTAATTGATGGTAGGTTGTTTTCCATCCAGCAACCTAGAACCGCTAGCTGCTTAAATGGAAAGCGATTTGGACCATTTAATTGACTGACTCTGACCGTGAAAGAGAAAGGGAGCGAATGCGAGAGATGAAAAAAAAGGGGGGGTTGTAAATATCATTTTGGATTGGTTAAGAAGTTTATTCTAAAGCCGCATCCTAATGTTTCCTGCAGGACACCTTGACAGAAGTGAAATTAAATTTTCTTGTCTCTGACCCCATTGGAGGTCCTTCTCTCTCTCATTAACTCCCCCCTCCTCTCTCATCAAGCCCTTCTAATGTCCACATGCCCCCCTCTTGACCCCAATTTCTGCCTATTTGTCAGCCATATCGGGATCGAGTTGCTCAATTATCTCTAATGTTCCTTCATTTTGTTTACTCCACTCAAACCCTGGGGCGCCTCTGTTAATACTGAGGGACTCGAAATGACTCTCTAGTGACTGGCTCGACGCTCAGTTTTAAATGACAGTTTGGAGGGTGTTCCTGTCATAATAAAGCATTCACGTTTTCATATTTCTCTTCTGCTTTTTTTCCCCCTCTGGCCCAAATATTCCCTGAGCTGATCCCAGCACTGTGTCATTATTTGACATGTTTCTCCCTATTTAGTAGGTCTATTGATACTTAATAATGCCACAGTTTCAGTGCTGCTTTCTTCCCAGGACACTGTGTAACAGATGTATTGTTTATTAACTGTTTTTCTTTCCACATTCAATTGACTGAAAGGAGTTTAATATTTCTGCTCTGCCAGAAAAGGCGATTGCCAAGAGCGTAATAGGGACTGAGAACAGAGAGAATGGC
Source organism: Esox masquinongy (assembly GCA_016801175.1). Taxonomy (NCBI): domain Eukaryota; kingdom Metazoa; phylum Chordata; class Actinopteri; order Esociformes; family Esocidae; genus Esox; species Esox masquinongy. Next base: position 17,931 of record JACXGI010003734.1, read on the forward strand.
CTCTATCCAGTGTATCCCTGATAAGGTGAATTCTTTTGAATTATTTACCGCCATAATATCGATATAACACTTTATTTGAAGGACTGCTTATAAACTGCCAATCAGGAAATAAAACTGATATTGTCACCAATACACTCAAAGTTGATGAATCTTCCTCTCCCATAAAGATCCTTAGTGGGTGTCTTTGTGTCAGCTGAAGCACAAAACATCTGAATGATGTTTTGTTCAGCACTTTCCTGAATGGCTCTTCACAAGACTGAATAATTCATTCTGCCATAGGATTTTAACACCTCATTCCTTTCCCGCGCTCGGTCCATCTCTTCTCTCAATCCCCATCTTCTTCTAGCTCTCCTCTTCAATCCTTCCCATTCTATCCTCCTCGTCCCCTCTTCTCCATCTCCTTCACAGCTCTCTCCCTCATCCCTTCATTAGGGGCTAAATATCGTCCTCTCTGTGCGGAGCTCGCTTTCTCAGCTCCTTTCATTGTCGTTCCGTGGAGCTTATTGTTTATTTGCTTTGCACTCAACCTATGACAAAGATAAAGATTGGTATGAAGACTGGTGTGTGTCTAGTGTTTTATTAGATCAGGTCCTTAACATACTGGATGAAGTAAAGACACGTTAACGACGCACAGTAATAAACAACAATGGGCAGATGGGTGGATATACTGCAGATGGATGGATAACGCGTAGCGTAGCGTGCTGGAGGCTGGATTGTGCTAGCGTTTTGTGGTTCCCTTGTCATGCTGCGGGACTTGGTCAAGGCTGGGCATTGTGGCGGCGAAGTCTAATCATTGTTCCACGTTCTGTTTTGAATTCAGGCTTTTTCACACCCGCATGATCAATATGCTTCTTTCATCATTGTCACTTTGTGGCTTGACTTATGAAAGCAGTTTTTCCATGTTGACACTCACTCACTCTCGCATGTGCGTGCTCCGCACTCGCGCTCAGACACAACGAGAGTGTCATCTCCTCCCTCGATGTCATACCACGCCAGTGTGCCCTCTCCCCTTCCGCTTCTCCTAGCATCCATACTCCTCCTTTTAACCCCCAGTAATTGATTTGCGGTGAGTTTAGCTTTGGGAATAGATTGAGTACGGCTAGAAGGCCTTCTCCTTTCATTTCCAAGCCCTCTCAAGTCTCCCCCCCATAATTTAGTTGATATTTAAATACTTCCATCTACCTTCTACACCAGAGAGGCAACCCTCCACCCAGTTCATTAATTTCTTTACTTTTTCAAAGAGCCAGTTCTAAAATTCAAACTTATTTGACCAGATTCCAAGGCCTTCCATTTTATTCGGAGTATTTTCGTGTCAGACTCTGATTCCAGAATAGTGTGTGTCTGTGTGTGTGTCTGTGTGTGTCTGTGTGTGTCTGTGTGTGTGTGTGTGTGTCAGTGAAATACAACTGCAGAGGTTCCCCTAACTTTTCTCTCCTCCTCCATCCCTTTCTCCACCCTTCTATGCCTCCATCCCTTTCTCTGTCCCTCTCTGTCTCTGTAAAGGTGCGTTGGGAGGTGATAGAGCGAGGGATGAGTCGTGAAGTGAAGTTCAGCTCGTTTCATGTTAAAGTTTAATGTTGCCCGTAGCGACGCTCATGGCCATTCAACTTAATATTTAATGCAGCAATTAGAAAGGTGGTGCTAGTGAGCACATCGATCTCTCTCTCGCTCGCTCTCTCTCTGTCTCTCTTTCTCTCTCTCTGTCTCTCTTTCTCTCTCTCTGTCTCTCTTTCTCTCTCTCTGTCTCTCTTTCTTTCTATCTCTCTTTCTCTCTTTCTCTCTGTCTCTCTCTGTCTCAGATATGTTGCAGGCCACAGCTGGTAAGCTTCTTGTTGTACATTTCTGAGGTTAAATATGGAATGTAACAATGACATGCTGGATCATGTGGAAATAGATTTGACCTTTTCAAGTTGTTTTTAGAGGCAGGTTGCGGAACTTCAGCCGTTTCTCCTCAACTTCCTTCATAATCCTGTGGATTCCGGTATAAACAGTCACACTAATTGGTGTTCTTGATAAGCAAAAAAAGCCTCTCAGCCTTTGTGAACTGTATTGGCCTTCCCTGTTGTCCTGTTTAAATGGAGGTCATGAGATAGAAGGCATGCCAAATCCATTTTTATATATCACCATGGTGAAAGAAAAAGCACTCAGAAATGAAAGGAGACAAATGATCATGGACCTTTGTAAATCAGGTGTTTGTTGCTAAACCAAGCTGAAAAAAATTGAATTTAACTTTTACCACCATTATATCAGTAATTAAGAAACCAGGACAGCGGTCAACCTGCCTCGTTGAGGGCAGAAGTGCCAATAAACCTAACGGCCACATTGAGAGAATTACAGGCCTTGGTTGGATCTTGGATCACTAAATCTACCGCCAAATCAATGCATTTAAGGGAATATTTTGTGACAGAAATTAAGCCTAGTCCTCAATAGAAATCTCCATTGAGCTTGATTTTTTTTTTTATTATACCTGGACAAGGTCTAATCTGTCTGAAGCCAGCCCATGGAGTTGTTGCCATAACGACAGGAGACTGATGCAGTAAATCCATACATTAAACCACCTCTGCACCACCCCTGTACTGTATATACTCAGGGGCTGTTTAGCCTATAGATTATTTCATTCAGAAAAAGACTAAGTTGTTTCGACAAAAGTCTTACAAATAACTTGACTTCCAACCACTCGTGGTTTTGTACTGCATTGTTCCATTTTAGTAACTCCCCCTAACAGCCCCCCCCCACCCCCCACCCACCCACACACACACACACATTTCCACCCGAGCAATATTCTCGTTTGAATACAGGCTGCAGTTCATCCTTTCCTTCCAAATGCGTGGAAAATGGAAAATCTCTCCTGAAAAGAGATGTCAAATAGCCCAATCTAGCCCATTAAAATGTCTCGGTTCCTGTTGCCAGGGAGTCTGGTGTGGCTGGAGGTGGTGTCTGTGTGCGTGTCTGTGTGCGTGTCTGTGTGCGTGTCTGTGTGCGTGTCTGTGTGCGTGTCTGTGTGCGTGTCTGTGTGCGTGCGTGCTGATCAGTTTTATGAAAGGAGTGGAAATCCCCCCCCCCCGATGGCCGTCAGGTTTTTATTCTGTGGGTGTGTGTGTTCAGGCTTTATTAGACTTCAGCAGTGGTCCGACAGCCAGAAGAGGTGCGCTAATAGGGAGAATGATGCAGAAACGGACAGAAAGAGACCTTCGGGCTCGCTCCTTTCCTTGTCCTCTCACCCTCTGGCGTTCTCCCTAAATCAGTCACTCTCTTCCGACAAAAGCTCCCCTCATTCTGATCCACCCCCCCCCGTGCGCTTTCCATCTGCTAACGACATACTGCTTTCTCAGCCGTAGCTGTCAAACAACCACGATAGTTGTTCATTTTTCCCTCCGTCATTCTTTTTTTCCCCACCGCGCCTTCCCCCACGTCCTGTACTTTCGCCAAAGCACTTCGACTCGGCGGGAGAGGCTTTTATGTCAGCTATTACTTCTTTATGGTAATGACCCTTTGTTTTAGTCCAGGCCTGATTTCCCTCTCGCCCACCTGCCTAGTCAGTTTCTCTCTCTCTCACTCTCTCTCTTCCTCTCTCTCCTTCTCCCACTCCTCCCCCCTCCTTTCCTTTACATGTTACATACTGTATGATGCCGTGCACTGATGTTTCTTCAGGTGAACAGATAGACACTAAATAAAGGTCCAACTGGATTTGCCACATCTCTTTCCCTGTCATCTCTTCCTCTCCAGCTCTTCCCCCCTCCTTTCTCCCTCTCTGCCTCTTCCCCCCTCCTTTCTCCCTTTCCACCTCTTTCTTTCCCTCTTTCTTTCCATCTCCCCTCAGGCCCAGCAGAGAACCGGCGCAGTCCTCACCTCAGCCGAGATTTGATTGTTGGGAGAACTCAACCAAAAGTAACACTAAAAGGGTTTTTAGTCTTTGTAAATCAGTGTAAGTTGTTCCTTTTTGAGTGACTCTGAAAGTGTTTTTTTTTTTTACATCCATTATCGGTGCATTGTCCTCTGACATGGCCAAGGTGAGAACGAGGGAGGTTAGGTTTTGGCATACAGACTTGGCCGTAATCAGTAGACCATGGCAAGATACTTTCTGTAATGCTAACTCGGACCGTGTTTTTATTGTGCACATTCCAACGTTAAAACTCAATTCTTTTATTTTAACCCTGATTGTTGGAGTTGCCTTCCAGGCTTGGGATGTGCCAGAAATTAACTTTTCAAATGAGTTAAACCCTAGATTCGTCCCGTTTATACGTTGCAGTGATGTTTGGAGGGTTCCTGGTTAGAGCCTAGTAGGTGCAAGGACAGGGCAGAAACAACACTACAGGACGATGTTAAACATTTGTTATAGTCTTCAGATGACATGTGGAGACTGGTCACTCCTGACCTTTGACGTCCTGGCGGCCCATCTCCTGATGACCTCTCAGATGTTATTGTTTCACATCCTCCATCGGCAATTCATCCCCCGCAGAACGAAGCCATGCATATTTTAGAGCTACGATCCACAAGCAGGCGTCAGACCCTCCGCGTTAAATCACCTTCCTCTATTTGCTCCGCCACACACATGGATAATTCATAACCCCTTGTCTCTCTTCTCAGGCTTCTTCATACCTCCTTCAACAATCTGCAATATCTGGCGAAGGAACGAGTGGCTGTGTCAGCTCTGTTACCATGGTGATTAAGGAGGCCCAGGTACCTGGTCCCCAGTGAGGGTCTCTAAACGGGAGGGAACAGGTTCTGAAACCAGGCCTTGAATGTGCATTTATTTTACCTTAATTTAGCACGGCCAATCCTGTTCTTGCCTAATCGCAAATCTCCAGGCCAGGCTGGTGTCAAAAGAGCCATACAATTCGAAGGGTCCCGTGGATTTTGCTCTTAGAGTTGATTCCGTCGTGTGGACCGGTTCCGTAGGACACTTCTCATCCACGCACTGTCCCGGTCCAGGGTCCATAAGCCCGTCAGAAGAAAAGGAATCCTCACACATGCGCTTATGGTTTGTTTGCACCATTTCTGGCAGACTGTATAGGAATGCTTTATTTGTTAATTTGGTCATTGGACGCCATGGCAACAGCTAGTCTTCTCTGGGTCTGGCATTTAACTAAAAACATTTAACTAAAAAAAGATTGAAGGCAAAGAAAACTCAGTTCATTAAAATATATATTCTATTGATATATTAATATTTAATATTGATGTTAATATTGCAAAAATAATATCGACTTGAAAACAATACAATCAAACTGTGAAGAGACCCCTGGGGTTTGGGGACAGAGAAGGGACCACTGGAGTTCTAGGCTTTTTGACAGTGAAGGGTCCCCTGGAGTTCTAGGCTTGGGGACTGTGTATGGACCCCTGGAGTTCTAGGCTTGGGGACTGTGTAGGGACCCCTGGTGTTCTAGGCTTGGGGACTGTGAAGGGACCCTTGGAGTTTTCGGCTTTCTGACAGTGAATGGACCGCTGCTGGCATGTCTTGTTGGGGAAATCCGAGCTGTATGATGTCTTACATGACTTGGGCTCCTGCTGATATATAAATATGTGAATCAAACTATTTCAGCAGAATTAAAATAAACAAAATCGATCGCAAGTCAAGCTTGATCGTACAGCAAAACCTGTACTGTATATGCATTACAAAGACACAGCCTGACTTTGTTCCTGCCGTATTTGTTTTTGACTTAGAGGTTAATTTCTTTTTAAAAATGTCATGTTAGATGTTTGCTTACTATGAAAATAGTATTTGAAGCTGTAATCCAAGGTTCAGTTTCTTTTTTACAGCCATTGCAAACCTCATCTGTTTTTTGCCACCGCTAGCTGAAAATGAATGGGGGTGTGAGGGGGTGTGGGAGCATGTTTTACAAGAACTTTCAAAAACACTATATATTTAGTTTTAATGTTATCTAAAGGAGATTTGAATAATACAAAACAAACCTGCTTATACATGCGCATTAAATCCATGTATTATTATCTAGCAGGGGCTAAATTTAGCTTGAGTTTGCCGTGGCTGTTCAAAGAAAACTGAATCATGGACTGCTGTTTGTCTTTCCCCATAGACTACTGTCAGGATGAGGAACCATCTAACATCAAGTTGTAAATAGGTGGAATTGTCCTTTAATGTGCCCACTCCCCCATGAGTAAAGGGATTTTCTTCAACCTGCCTTTCTGTCCCGGAAACAGCAACTGTGTTATGGCTCCCCTAGGCTCGGCAAATGTCTGTGTTACGCTTTATTCAGTCCCCCCATAGTGCCCTCACAAGGTTAAACACCGTAGGAACCTCCTTTCCAAAAGGGCCTCTTATTTTGCTCACTAGTGACCCACCTGTGTTTTGCTCTTTCTTTTTTGCGCTCCTTTGTCTTTCCGTGTGTTTGTTGTTCTCTCTCTCTCTCTCTGTGTGTGCGTGTGTGCGTGCGTGTGTGCGTGTGTGCGCGCAGATGTCTCCGTTGCATGGAGTGTGTGTGTGTGTGGGCAGATGTCTCCGTTGCGTGGAGTGTGTGTGTGTGGTCCATCTTGTTGTTAGCAGCCCCTCCCCCCGATCATATTGATTGGCATTGGAGTTTAATGCGGTTAGCAACCTTGAGCATCACAGGACCAAATGCCAGAGCTACCTGCAGGCTGTAGGGGATTAATCAAACGCATGCATGCACGCACGCACGCGCGTGCACACAGGCTGGCTGGCTAAGAGGTCTGTCTGATATGGTGTGTGCTCCACCCCTGCAGTCTTTGTGGTGCAGGCAGGGCCGACTGCTGCAGGATTACAGCATGAAAGCAGCCAATGGGGCCATATCAAAGTCTTAACCCTTCTACATTAGTCATGTACTTTAAATAATACAGACCGTATGGGCCTCGGGGGTGTGTGTGTGTGTGCGTGTGTGCGTGTGTGCGTGTGTGCGTGTGTGCGTGTGTGCGTGTGTGCGTGTGTGCGTGTGTGCGTGTGTGCGTGTGTGCGTGTGTGCGTGTGTGCGTGTGTGCGTGCGTGCGTGCGTGCAAACACATTTGGGTTCCGTAGAGAAGCCATGCCCTAGTCAGCAGAAAAAGAAGGTTAACCATGTATCAATGTTCCCTCTGTCTCTGTAGTCACCTTTCTCTTCACGTCCACGTCGTCATGTCTGAGGTGTGTCGACCTCTTGGCGGTGTGTGACGGTTGGCTGTCGTGGTTATGGCCTCCTGTCCCATCAGGCTTTGGGTGCTTCAGGGCCCCCGCCTCTCCTCAGTGTCCTGGCTCTTCTGACTGGCTACTCTTTGGTTTTACCTGATACATATTGACACAGCTTGTGGTTCTGTGTGTACTACGATCACTGTTATCACTTCTGTCTGTGTCTGCGTGCATGCGCGTGCATGCGTGCGTGCGTGTGTGTGTGTGCGCGCGTGCGTGTCACTGAGGATTTTCACTGAGTAGACCGATGCCGTGTCTTAATCTGAGCCAGCAGGAAAGTTATCGTGCGGCAACCGCAAAATGTGCATTTGTGTGTGAATATCAATGCATTTACATTTGTTTTTCACAAGGATTTCTTCTCACATGGAATCAAGTCGGACATTTTACCATGACATTGTGAGCTGTAGGCCTCGACCCTTCCTTAAACGGTCAATCCTGTGTTGCAGCTTTCCTTCGCAAGCAGGACGATCGAATGATGCTACCGCGTCTGTACTACTAAACCACAGAGGCTTTGCAGCTCCTCCTTCCCTCCTAACTCAGATCACCACGGCTGGCGTATCTCCGTGATAACCCCCGCTGGGCCCTCTCCTCATTGGTCCTATGCCATAATATTCCAGTTTTTACGCATCCCTTTCAATGGCATCTTTAGGCCTCCCTCTCTCCAGCCCTCTCTTCTGTCTTTTCATCATTATTTGTCTCTGGGTGTTTAGCCTTCTGAGTGTACTAAAGGGTGACACACACACACACACACACACACACACACACACACACACACACACACACACACACACACACACACACACACACCCCTGTACATTCACGTCATTTAGCAGACACTCTCATCATAAGTTCTCACCCTGCCCTCCCTGCTCCCCCCGTGGGAATTGAACCCACGACCCCGGCATTGCAAGCACCATGCTCTAAGCGGCAGAACTTCACAGGGACGGTTTAGTCGGCGTTAGGCGGTGTTTCGGCCCCGTCTACGTCTTCTGCCAGTGTGTTATGCCGAGGTTCGAGTGCAAACCTCCTGAGAAACAGTGGGATATTTTTATGTTCTCAAGCCTTGGCCTTGTGCACTGTGCTTTAGGTTTGCCTCGCCTTGGCTCCAGAATGCACACATGCAAATGCCTTACTGTGTGTGTGCGTGCGTGTGTGCGTGCGTGCGTGTGTGCGTGCGTGCGTGTGTGCGTGCGTGCGTGTGTGCGTGCGTGTGTGTGTGTGTTTCTGTCTGCCAGTAAAGTGTGTGAGTCTCGGAGTGTGAGAATTTTAGTGTCTAGACTTCTCCCTGGCTCTTGTCTAGCTCTCTTTCGATCTCTTTTTGTCTTGTTTTCTTTGTCTTCCTCTCTGTCTCGCTCTCTCCCCCCCTCCCTGTCCTCTCTTTTTCTCCCCTCCATCCCTGCACTGTGCTCCATTCCAGTCTTGGGAATCGTGGTTTTCCGCTGTACCTGACTTCCAGACATCCAGGGTTTTAGGGTTATAGCGTGGAACAAACAGCGGTTGTCACTTCCTTCACTGTGTTGCCATTTCCAACATGTTCTCTCTTTTTTCACTGTTGCCATTTCTCTTATTGCGTTGCCTTTAGTTTTAGAATCACAAAATGGCTCCACAGTTAACCTTTTGACCTGAGTGTTTTAGGGCAAGTCAATATTTTGACAAAGCATTAAAGTTGACATGGCCAATGTGGCTGTAAATGAGTGTTTGACAATTACCCTAGGCCTAATTGTGAAAACACACACTAATTAGCAATTAGCCACACACACACACAGACACACAGTACATTACAGTGCCGGCCATGTTAATGGTGTATGCTCCAGTTTAACGACGGCCCATTCCCTTGAGACATGGTGTAATAGTCCAGTTATCTCCAGCCTGCTGTGTTTGAAAAAAAAGTGGGCAGTTTCTCTTTTCCTCTCCTCTTCTCATGCACTCTCTGCTCCCGTATCCCTCTCTCTCTCCTCATATTTCTCTCTCTCCTATTTCTCTCTCTTGTTCCCTCTCCTCCCACCTCTCTCTCCCTCGCTCTCTCTCTCTCTCTCTCTCTCTCTCTCTCTCTCTCCTCATCTTTCTCCAACCGTGTATTCCTCTCTGTTTTAAATTCCTCTTCCTCCCCTGCCTCCTCTTCCTCCGTTCTGAATGTACCATACACAGTCTACGGCGTGCGTCCGTCCTGAGATATCCCCTAACAGCCAGGGCCGGGGTTAGAAACACACTGAGAACATTCTGGCTGTGCAGTGTAATTGCAGCTGCACACTGGGGGATTCCCTCAGGTCAGGGAATAGCCTACATGTGTCAGTTCCACTCCTAATAGTCACCTGCCTGCTGGATGTTGTATATGTATAAGACATGTCCCTCTCTCTCTCCCTCTGTCTCTCTTTCTGTCTCCCTCCCTCTCTTTCTCTCTCTGTATGAATACAAACTGTATCTGTCCTGTGCTCGTTCTCCTGTCACTCCCTCTCCCTTTCTCTCCTCTCTCCTGCATAATCTCCATGGCGTAGCTGTGGTCCGGTTTAACCAATGGAACAGGCCTATTATCCCCTGCCTCGGGCTCTGTCACACACCTGCATACCGCTAATTCCTTCCTGCTCTCACGGGCCACCTGAACCAGCACGTGTGTGTGCGCAACCGTGTGTTTGTGTGCGTTTTCCCACCGCCTGTTTTTGTTAATAAGAGGCTTGAAAGCGTCTCGCACTCCCCTAATTCCAGAGGTTGTCACCTGCCCCGCGGCCCACCTCCAGCTCTAATCATTAGGCCCTGTCAGGCCATGGCCAAATGCCCGGAGGGGGCGAGGGTAGAGGGGGCTGCCGTCTTCGGGCGAGCCCCGGGCTATTCTGACCTGTGGTGACACTGATAAGGAAGAGGGGACACGCCACGGGTATGAGCCTCATAGGAACCCAGGTTAAGTGAGAAGGTTCCGGAATGTATCAGGGTTTCCACGGGAGGTGCGCGACCTGGTGTGTGCAGGTGTGTCGTGTTGAATCTTCTAACGCGCGCTTTCACCGCAACCGCTTGCGTTTTTCTTTACCGTCTCAGGTTAATGGTCCCTCTGTGACCTGTTAGGGCGTTTCAGAGGCCATTTTCTAACGACACGCTCAGTCTTGCCTGCTCTGTGAATGATATCTTTTATTAGCATATATATAGTGCTGCACTGTAAAACACTATTTATTCAACTTCTAGGCTAAATCTCCTTGAGTGTTATTCAAGGGTGCAATTTAAGGGGCTCCTTAAAATCCTTTGATCAAATG
>JACXGI010003734.1:28404-39291 GCA_016801175.1 Esox masquinongy
CCCCCCCCCCCCAAAGCTTAACTTTGCTTTACAGCGCCTTAGCAGTGTCCTGAGTTGTAATAGTCCCAGGATTAACATCAAAGACCTGCCTTTCTAATCAACACAAACACAATCAATATCCCCTCTGAGAAATACGAGCTCAGAGAAACGAGAGGTTTGAGAAATGTCCCTGCCCACAGAAAAGTCAGCTCTCATTGAATGTTTAAGAGCTATGTGCTGTATTCAGCTCTTTGTACATAAACATGTCGACAGAGAAGGTGGAGGTCTCCGTAGGCCTGGACATTACATGATCGATGCGTAAGCTGTTCCCGTGTATAAACAATATGGAGGTTCAGCGATGACTACTCTTTGACATTGATAAATATGCTACGTATAGAAAATGCAGGTCTTGAATCAGCTCATCCTCTTTAACTTTCTGAGTTTAACCTACGTCGGTTAGCGAAAGGATCTTGGATACCGGGGTCATTTAAAGTAATGCTGCTTTTGTTTTCAGCACTGCCCAGTTTTTGCCAGACGTCGTAAACTGAGCCGGCCAAGAAGAGCGAACGTCTCTTACTGAGTGAGTGGGTGAGTGCCTGACTGACTACCCATTGATAGCGTAGTGGTTAGAGACGCGAACTGCCGCGTAGGTGACTGCCATTCGATTCTCGGCACTGACAAAACAAATTGGGCATTAGGATTTGTTCAGGATAGACTAAAACTACATTATAGTAAGCCTAAAGTAAAACTGTTTACGGTTATAATGCGATGGACAGACTTCACCGTCAAGGAACATATTGCTCTCGATTTATATAGCATAGTTCACATAGTGTGATGGTTGGCTATTCAACTGTCATTGTTTTCTACAGAAATTAACCAACCGTGGAGTGATTGGAGTCCTTGCTTGCATTATTGGTAGTGTATAGCCAGACTAAAACTTTGCTGGCTACAAGCTTCAGTTGCTACATTATAGTAAGCCTAAAGTAAAACTGTTTACAGTTATATTGTGAAGGACGAACTGCACCAGAAAAAAACACATTCCTCTCCATTTCGATTCAGGCTACATAATGTAGTTCACATAGCATAGTGCAACAATGACATTGAGTGATTGGAGTCTTTGTTTTCATGACTGTATAGATATTAGCTAGCCATCTACAGTAATCTCTTTCAAATTTGGTGCATTGAATGTAGTGTAGCGAACCTGTTATACCTGTTGTTGGTTTGGATGTTAGCTAATGTAGGAAACTAGTTTCAAGATCTGTGGAGTTTCGACTAATTGGTTTGACAATGAAGGAAGTAAACAGACACCACATCTCTACACACGTGTAAAGTGCAACAACACCAACTGTTTAAGTAGCGTTGTGGTTAAAGACACAGTCTGCCACATAGGAAACCGTGTATTGAATCAAGCCAGGGGCAACAACATTCATCCCTTGTGATTGCGGGCTGGCTGAACAAGGCTTGCCTGGTTCCTTTTCTTGTTCAAATGTGTATTTGTTTTTTGTAAATGGATAAAGGCCTATTTTTTAAAAAATAACAAATGGTTAAGGTTCCTTTTCCCCAACTTAGGGGGTCAGGAATGCTGTTGGTTTGCAAATACTTGCTAGTTCTAGAGGACTGGGTATCAAATGTGGGTAGCCTTTTGAGATCACTTAGTTGACTTTGAGCTGATGTTCACAAGCCCTTGTTAGCACATAGCTAGCGTCTGCTATCGTAATTGGCTGGGAACCTTTAGGAAAAGGTTGAACCCCTTGTGGTCACCGCTGGTAATACTGCATGCCTCAGTATATTTGAGGAACTGCATGAAAGCCGGGAAATCAGAATACCGCCGAATCTTCCCAGGAGCGGAATAATCGACTCAGCTGGTTGTCTAGCCAGGCTCTATGGAAATTTGCTTTCAATGTCCCAATAAAAATGCAGTTAAACAGTGCATGAATAAGGTCTATCGGGACAATTCGCTCCATGCTCCACGGACCACCACTTTACACCACCTGCTGATACACACCAGAGCTTTTGTGCCAGAACACTCACCAGACGATCAGCTGCCAGTCACGGTAATACGATGGACAGGTGAGGCCTGATTGGTTCCATTTGTGGCAGTGGATGATAAGATGTCATAAAGGGCATTAGATACTTGTTCAGGGAGCATGGAGTGCTGGGTTGAATAAAATTCCAGTATGGCATTGATTGTGATTCTCTGCCGTTTGGCGTAATGATTGTCTCTGCTTTGTAATGAGAGAGGCCAAAATGGCTGGTTTTCCTCCAAAGTAGCGTTTGATATCCCTCTGTTTGACAGTTTACAAAGAACTATTGATCCCCGGGGAACACGCCTTCCACAACCGGTCTTATTCTCCTCTTGTCCTTGATAGTGCGCCTTTGCTGTGATTCTAACTATGTCTCATGCACACTTAGAGACGGAGTGTCTCCCAGCGATCTAAGGGCTGAGGGCACAGTGTAAATGACAGGCAATTTTCCTTTGTGATTCCGACTCCCCGGTGTATGGGAAGATCAGTCCCTCTGGTGACGATGGTCCGTGCAGAATCTTTTCCAGGATGGTATCGTCAAGGTGGATGATCCTGCTAGAGGTGTGTGTGTGTGTGTGTGTGTGTGTGTGTGTGTGTGTGTGTGTGTGTGTGTGTGTGTGTGTGTGTGTGTGTGTGAGAGATTAGGCTACACTCAGATCTCCAGTCTTATGTCTTTGTCCCCAGCTACACTGGAGCTTATGGGGACACATAAGCTCCAAACCCAGCTTAGTTGTCCATTTTAATGATGTATGATGAATTCATGTAAACAGCTTTGAAATACTGTGGTTCTGTCAGTGGTTGCTTAGGTGTCAGTGAAAAGACATTCCTCTCTGGGTTCACTGGCCTGCTGTTAAAGAAGCAGGAACCAAGGTCTGCGTGCTGAGAGCAGCATGGTCGCCGTTGTCTCTTTAGCCAGGTCTGTTTGTTCCTGATGTTTGAGTCACCTTTATCTTGGACAGCTCCTGTGGCGGGAGTCCCCTGGTATGTTTACATCACAACATAACCCCCACTGCCCTGCTCACTCTCACTTTTACTTCAGAGACGGGCACTCCCAGACAGACAGCATCGGAGAGACTGGAGATCGTCGAGCAAACAAGAGAAACAAACAAAAACAAAGCCCCCAAACGCCACCAGCCCACCGTGAGGCGTCGTGGATGGTCAAGGGGTCAGAGGACTGGTTGTGGCCTCACAGAGCGTGACTTTAGCCAAAATGGCAGGTGTGCTAGGCTGTGAGGGCGAGGCCTGTCAACATGCCTGCCCCGGAGTTCTCTGGGTTGCCCATAGACACGCACTGTTCGGTTCACACCTCAGCCTCCATGAGAGCGGTTAGCAGAGCTCAAGTTGAAGTTGGAAAGTGAACAGTAAAGGGGATGAAGATGAGAAAAGTGGCCAGTGCTCTACAGAGGCCAAAGTCTGCTCTTCAGCAGCTGTGTAGGGGCCACGCTAGCTAGACTAGTTTTAACTAGTCTACAGAAAGTTCCAGCGTGTTTTGTATTTAAAATTTTTCTTCCACTTTTTTAACGTGTTATTGGACAGGAAAGTGGTCAGTTTTTTTTCCTGAAAGTGTTTAGATTGGATTCAAACCCGCTCTGCAGTAGTACATGTCCACCAGAGGCAGCAGCTTAGAAGCCGGATTACCCCAGCCACCCACTCTGTTTAATAACTCTATTATGCATTTAACATCTACGTTTTCTGTTGCTTAAATCCAAATCATTGTTTGGCCAGGTCAGTGGTAAGGGATGCAAAATGGGAAATGGATATTAAAGAGAGGACGTTTGAAACCTGACGGTCTGTGCGTGCTCCCACCCAGCAGACCAATCCCAATTGCGTTAAGATTCCTGAGTGGTTGCTAAGCTACTAGTCCGAAAATTCCTTGTAAAAAACCCAGGGTAAGAGAGCTGCAAATGTTACCCACAGTTCACCACGTGGCCCATTGACAACGTATGGGTATCTAAAGCAATGCTTGTTAAAGGGATTCCAGTGAGGTTTCCAATCTCCCTGAAAGTATTTCTCTCTGAAAGCAGGGTGACGATGGTAGAACGTATGTTATCTCAGAGAGCAGAGTGCACTTTGTGTCAATGAAATATATAATTTTTATGAAAATATAGATGAATGGATGTGAACAAGTGCATTTAAATGTTTTACAAAGGCATTAGTAAATGTATTAGTGGGTTATTCCCCATCTCTAGTCACAGGAATATATCACTATTATGCGTTACTTCACGATTTTCAGATTTCACCAATTAAGAAGTTAAATCATGGTGAGAAAAGTTATTCCACTCACTGATAGAACATAGATTTTCACCAAATTGAATGGAGTTTAAGGATTTGTTTTCCAGTGTGTGATTACCCCTTTAACACAATAGGAAACCATTCATGTACCTTTCTCGCCACCTCCAGTTGTTTCAAATCAATACTAAGTGTCGATGTAAGTTCTTTTAGTGTTACTGGTCTTCCATGAATCCATCACCAGGGCCATATACCCAGAGGTATCTGTCCTAGGACTCGGTTTATGAGCTCGAATAATTGCTCCAAAAAAAAAAGCCTTGATGAGAATCATCCCACTTCAGCAGGCGCTCAGATTGCTTCTGAATCAGTTTACGAGCGTTATCAGGAAGCCCTAAAGCGTCCGCAAGTGCTTTAATAAAAGCCTCTTCATAAATGGGCCGATGTAGACACAGGCAGCTGTAGTGGTTTCTCTGCTCTTCTTTCTGTTGGTTTAGTGGTGTTTCTGACAGGCAAGGTGGGACAAGAGGAGCGGTTGTATTGTTTTGAGTTGGGGGATATGCATGCATGCGCACGCCCTCCTTCGTGCGTGTGTCATGTCGGCGCACCTGTTTAATACTTGATAAAGCTCTCTGTGAGCTTCTGGTTTAACTGCCCCCCCCACACTCTGCTACCCAAGCACTTTTTCTCGACGACACCCCCTGCAGTTTGGCAAATAGCAAACCCCCCCCCTCAGTTTAGGGACTGAACCCTCCTTCTCACACCCGGAATGAGACCATTAAAAACAGAATCCCCTTTAATGGCTTTCAGAGCTCCGTGGACTAGGCATTTGTTCTGCGCTAGTCTTCTCCATCTTTTAAATCGAGACCTGAGGCTGGAGTGTGAGAAAGGCATCGGGAGAGGGTGGGATCAGGAGAGGTCGGGTGGGATCGGGAGAGGTCGGGTGGGATCGGGAGAGGTCGGGTGGGATCGGGAGAGGTCGGGTGGGATCGGGAGAGGTCGGGTGGGAGGTAGCGTCTGAGTGAGGGGACGAAGAGAAATTGAGGGATGCAGATATGTTCCGTAGATTTACACGCGCACACACCCGGGTTTAATAGGATTTTCCTTACGTCTCTCCTCACCTGTAATTTGTAAGGAACCAACACAGACCTCCAATCTTAACCTAAATAATCCATATTTTATGCCTAAACCTAACCAATAAGCCTACAAAAGCATTTTGAAAATTCAGCTTCTTTTATTTTTCATACTGTGTACTTGACATTTTGGTAATTTTGGTCCTGAGAAGGTACGGAATACCCATTCACATTTCTGATGGACAGTTTGAACACGGCCTGTCCACGGTTTGTTTACCTTGGACCAGACGGCTGTGATTTAAGAATTATGTCAGTATGCAGGTTTGTGATTCTGCCGGCCCACTAGCAGATTTCTTCTATTTATTTCTGATAGTTTGTTGGCGTAGTCAGTTTTTGCTTTTAGGCCAACCTGTTTCTCATGTCAGGTGTTAAATATACGATGTCCCTGCTGGATGAACATTCTAGTATAAAAAGACTTTGGGCGCATGTCGATAATCTAAAGTGACTTCCTTGCCTTGACCCCATCTGCTTATCGATCTGAAAACATACAGTAGGACAAATCTCTCATTCTCTTTCTTATGCTCGCTCATTCTCATTCTCTCTCTCTCTCTAGCTCTCTCTCTCTCTTATGTTCTCATTGCACATATGGAGCACAGGACGAGGAGTAAAATGTACAGTGGAATGCACTGCATCATTAGCCAACCAGACTTCTTTTCAGATGCTTGTCTAGAAATGGACCATCATAAGCAGTATGTCATTTAGTCAATGGGAGCGTTTTCTATAAAAAAACCCCACTCATAGTTCTCTCATAGTTCTCCGACACATGGATATGAATGCGGCTCTGCTGAAGACCTTTATTTGAGGAGGGGAAATCGTGTGCACTGTAGGTAACTGCCGTCTAAGCAGGAGTAATGGATGGCATGTTAGCTGAGCGAAGCGGAGACTGATGACCCGCCTCTGTCTTCCTCCTCCCTCTCTTCCCTCTCGGCGTTTCATCTTCCTCTCCCGTGCCCTGATAACCTTTAAGATAGCAGGAAGACGTCAGCGGAAAGAAGAGAAAAATGGGGAGAATGTGTGGAAAAGGCGACCAGCGCCTGGTGGGAGAGAGAAGAGTAGTGAGCCGACAGATTTATTTCTGTTTTCTTACTCTAGCAACCAGGTGAGCGGGCCCCCGTGCCAACCGGTGTTGTTTCTGGGTAGAGAGCCAGACACTGAAATAAGAGTGTGGTTACATGGAGCTTTGTCTGAGGTGGTCAGCTGTTTGACATCGGTGGCACACGATGGTTTGAGTCGTCACCATCACACGCTTTTGACGTGGGTGGGTCTCTGATCCTGTTTAGGTAATTTAGTATAGAGTTGAAGAGCAAAGAGACATTCATAGTCCGGGGGTAGCTTGTTGTGCTGAGCTTAGTCTTATTAGTCTCTATGGGACAGGTGGCCAGTTAATAACCGCATTGAGAAGTTTTCAGGTGGCAGGACTTTACTGACAGTTTTCACCAGAGAAGCGTAACGTGATTCGGTTCACCCCTGAAGCCGGCAGCCGCGGAGCCACACCAGCCGGTGATGGAGGTGGTGAGGATGGACTCTGCGATTGATCGAGCTAGGTGAGAGGAGTGCTTAGAACCGTGTTTCGTCTTGGTGATGGATGTTGTTCTCCCACCTTGAGTTGGCGGGGATTACGGACCCAAGGAATTCGAATGATTCAGCCAGACTACCAGTTGAGACCTCAGTCTCAAGGGGGGAGGGGGGTAGTGGGAAAGGAGGGGCACTTCATAAAGCCAACCGCCTGGTTTTGTTGGTGTTCCAGGTTATTTTGACCACACCAAACCGAGGGGTGTCCTCTGCGAACTCGGCTGTACACGGGGCATCGTCTGCGATACGGTCGTTTACGTCCAGCGAGTGGGAGGTGGTTGAGATCAAACATACTGGCGCGTCCCGGTTCTGGTGAATCAGGAATCCGAAATGTGCCCATACCCGTCGTTACTTGTGGTGTGCCATTGTTTATCCACCGAGCAGTTTAGCCGGACGTCTTTGGCTAGGTTAGTTTGTGTTGTAGTAGTTTTGGGACTCTGGTATTCAACACAGAGCCAAAGCCCACAAACAGTATCCTTGCATACGTCTTTGTGTTGACAAGTGGTTGGAGGAGGCAGGGCAAGCCCATGTTGATAGCGTCGTCCGCAGATCTGCTGGCCGAACCGCAGTGAGATTGAGAGTGGCATCAGTGAGGCAAGACATCTGTTTTTTTTTTAGACTGGAACAATGGAGTGACCTTGGGGGGGGCGGGATTGTTTGCTTTGATCATCTATGATACTAAAACGAGTCTCGCTGTCCGTCTGCCTGCCTGCGTGTGGGGTATTCCTGAGAAAAGGGAGTTTATTCAAGAGTTTTTCAGTGGAACCACTTTCACTGAAGAGGTTCTCGACAGGTAGCCTTCGCGTTCTCCCACTGCTAACCTATAGCTATTAAGCATCTGTTGACCCTGGAGGTACACGACCATAGTGTTTCCATGGAGGCCATCTGGCTTCTGTGTTGTAGGGAGACAACGTTTTGAAACCTGTGAGGTTTCGTTTCTACTGAAAACCACGTTGCTACGGTACGCCGTACTGAACACCACCCGGGTCTTCAGTGGCCAGTCCTGGTGTCAGCCTGGACAGTCAGTTATGTGTGTTACTGTCTTTCATTTTGAAATTGAAGATTATCAAGGGGTGCCTCCCTATGTTCTCTGAGATTATCTATCTTTTCAAATGACATCATCTCAGTGGGGAATTTGGAAATGTGTGCGCGTGCGTGCGTGCCTGTATTCGAGAACCGCATGGTTTCCACTTGTCATTTTTTCCTGTATCACATTTCATCTCCACACGCCGTCCTTTCATAAACATCAAAGCAGCTTGTCGTATTTCAATGGAAAACATCCAGTTTCAAAGAGCATATCTGGTTTTATTGAATGAACAAGGACATTGTCATGTTGGGTAAGGGTTATTTGCAATGTCAGCACTGTGTCTCTTAAGAGCCAGGGCCATAACCTAACACACACACACACACACACAACTGTTTCCATTAACCCAACAGCTGTAGCTGAGATGGAGTGTGCTTCTTTGGTCCATCACCTTGTGAGGGTTAACATAGAAGAGTTGGTCTCCAGTCCCTCCCTCCCAGACTCCCTTCATTCTCTGTGAAATGCAGGCAGGGCCCACCAGAGGGATTCTCTTTCTATTCGTCTTTTTATCCCTCTATGGCCCTGATGTTTCATTCTTTCATCCTTTTCTTTTTGACCGTACTTGTGTGTTTTTGGGTTTGAACAAAAGAGGAACAGAGGACGAGTCAACGAGCCAAACCAAGACAAAGAGCAGAGTTGTTTTGATGTTCGTCTTTCTGAGTGTTCTCAATTTATTACCAGTAGAGAAGCAACCAATCATTTCTCTCCCCCCTCTCCCTTTTCTCCCCCTGCTCGCCGCCTCCCTTTTAGCCTCCTTCCCCGCTCGCCCTCTCCTCTCTCCCGTTTCTGTCTGATGAAGTGTACACAAGTATGTGTGTTTGCGATCATCAGTTTTCACAGAGCAGATACACCCTGCTTAGCGGGGCAAAATGCTCTCCTTTTCATCAGTGTGGCTCTCTGAACATCTCCGGGTGATTTATGCACGAAATCCGTATTCATGTAGTCAGATGGAGCGCGCCCGGTCCTTCCTCCAGATTGATCCTCAATCCTTAACGAGCTGTTTGCATTTCCTCCTCTGTGAATGACGGAGACTGACCCATCATAGCGCCCCGACCCAACCCGGCCGACCCACTCCTTGAACATCCTCTTTTTTTTTTTTTTATTCCTCCGTTCTCCCTCTTTCTCTGTCTCCCTCTCTCTCTCTCTTTGAGCGATTCAAGTCTGCTTCAAAGGGAGGAGAGTCGTGGAGTGAATTTAGTGTTGGCGCCGTATTAGAGAGAGTGCGCTCGTGGAATATATCTGAGGGCTATTATCTGAGCTGGTCACACTAGGCCAAGGCAACAGCCTCTGACCTTCAACACCTCAACAGTACGCAGCTGTGTGCGTGTGTTTCGCAGACTAGCCGTGTAATTCAATTGTTCGGAAGGGGCGGAATGTACGTTTCCGCAGAAAAAAGCCGAAACATAAAAGACAAATAGGATGCGTGCCAGGCTTCTCGGCGCTCCGGTGTTGTCAGATACAGTTGGTCCTGTGGGCCGACTTCAACTGCTTCGTGTTGTTTCCACCTGACTTCCTGTTTAATAAACAAAACAAATAGTTACTTTCAAATGTTAACACTTTGTCTCGTTTTCTCCTCTGTCAGGTGACTGATAAGTCGGTGAGGGCGTTTGCCGAGCACTGCCCTGAGCTGCAGTTTGTGGGCTTCATGGGATGTTCCGTGACATCCGTGGGAGTCATCCATCTTACTGGGGTGAGTAGACTTTATAAAATGGCCGACTTTAATCAGTGTGCTCCGGTGTGCAAATCCGATTTTCCGTTATTTAATTATTTTTACTAATGTCTCGTCAATTGTAAAGCAGGGACTTTTCGGGGAACACCTGGCTCAATTCAGGTTGAATAAGTAAATAAATGGGTTGAATTATTTGGGAAGTGTGCTGTTGGGGAAAACTTCTAATTCTTTATTATTGAACAGATGTGTTGCGGAGGGCACGCCACTTCCCTGAAACTGTTTGCTGGTCGTTTTGTGTTTTTCCTAACTTTCAAAGTTAACTTTAAATCTCTTGAAAGCCTAATGAGATGACTCCTAATACAACACCCTGCTGTTTGACTATTACCATGCTAATGAGGAGGGCTTCATGGTTATAGATACACACACACACACACACACACACACACGCACACACACACGCGCGCACAATGGAAATGGAATCAGGTAATTCAGCGTTTCAAAAAACATTTTTTAATCTTTTCTTATTTTAGTACTGCCATTTCCTGGTGGCCACCTGTAATGAATTGATGTGTGTGTCTGTGTGTCTGTGTGTCTGTGTGTCTGTGTGTCTGTGTGTCTGTGTGTCTGTGTGTCTGTGTGTGTGTGTGTGTGTGTGTGTGTGTGTGTGTGTGTGTGTGTGTGTTTGCGTGCGTCCTCAAATGCAATTACATTTGTGTTAATGGGAGGAGAAGCCTGATGCTGTGCTTCCTTATTAGATTAAACAGCAGATTAATTTATTTTCATGGTCTAGCCGATCAACCGAGCGCTTTGCTTCGACCTTCAGCCACACCGCTCCACACTTCTTCAGTGAAATATAATGATGTTAACAATTCATTATTGTATTAGCATACCTGCAGGTAATGGGAGGTGGTGGACCCGTTCTAGAAAAGGGAGAGTTACCTGCAGGTCTTGTGTTTATTAGAACGCGGGCCGGTCGTGAACCAATAGGACATCGGGTTTAATTCCGTGACACACCTGCAGTGTTTTCAGTGCCCGTGTGTGTGGACAGTTCTGACAAGTTTCTCTCGCCAGCGCCATAGTAACCCGTGCTCTGTCTCTCTTCCCTCCCTCTTGTCTTTCCTGTCTGTCTCTCTTCCCTCCCTCTTGTCTTTCCTGTCTGTCTCTCTACCCTCCCTCTTGTCTTTCCTGTCTGTCTCTCTA